>JAPKLW010001443.1:0-51580 GCA_026898455.1 Plectranthus barbatus
ACTACTATGAACAAGATTTGAGACACTCCTTGAAAAAGAAAAAAAAAAAACCCATATAAGCCACATTATCTTCCACGTAAGTTAGTGTTTTCCACGTCGTCGTTTTGGCCAAAGTCCACGTCGGAATACCAGAGGACCGAGGAAACTTTCCAGTTACCGCCAAGATTTGAAAATTTTCGGAAAGGCTTAAAAAAGGACAACCTCGATGAAGTGCTCTCCAAATTCATCAAAACCTCCGACTACCGAGTGGGGAAATTTGAATAAGAAGTTGCAGGGTAAACACGAAGGTGGATCGATTGGGAAAACATGTGCAGATGATTGAAACTCAAGTCAGTCAGATTGCTATATCTCTCGGGACGCAGCACAAGCAGGGACAATTGTCCGGGACCACCGAAGTGAACCCCAAGAACCAGAAGGAGTGCAAAGCAATGAACCTGAGGTCTGGAACAAGCTACAAAGGACCGAAGATGCCCCAAAACGAGTTTGGGGGAGAGATGGAGGAATTCCTTGCGGGAGAGACCTCTGTTTCGACTGACATGTCGTATGTCGGTCGACACAGAGAGCTCGACACATGAGAAGTTTCGAGCGACGAGGAGGAGCAGCCGATGCAGCAGACCTCGACCAAGGCGGGCATGTCGACCGACACACCCGTGTCGATCGACATGCACGTCCAGAAGCAGGGGTCGACATGAGCGCATCTCGGGTGAAACAGATGGAAATCAAAGGCAGAAATCCAGCGGAAAAAGCTACTCCAAACCCCCCGATGCCCTTTCCTCAGAGGTTCGCCAAGAAAAAGGAGGACTCGAAGTTCGCAAGGTTCGTGGAAAACTTAATGAAGGTAAGCATCAACTTACCTTTAATTGAAGCCTTGAGGGAGATTCCGGGATACATGAAGTACCTCAGAAAACTGATGAGCGAGAAGAAACAGTTCATGGAAAACTCAACTGTCGAAATCCACGAGCAGTGCAGTCTCCTACTCCAAAAGCAGGTTCCTGTGAAGAGAAGTGATCCAGGATGCTTCTCAATTCCAGTGGAGATTGGGGGGATAGAATTTCAGAGGGTGATGTGCGACACTGGTGCCAGCATCAACTTAATGCCATATTCCATCTACTAGAGCCTCAACATAGGAGAGATGAGGCCAACTACAATTACTCTGCAGATGACGGACCGATTTGTATCTCGCCCCAAAGGTATATTAGAGGATGTTCTCATTCGAGTGGGTCATCTAATTTTTCCTACAAATTTTGTAGTGCTGGATATGAAGGAAGACATCAAGATGCCCCTGATTCTGGAAAGAGAATTCTTGGATACCAGTGCTGCTGTAATCAACTGTCAGACCGGAGAAATCACTCTGCACGCAAACGAGGAAAAGATCACATTAGTGATCGACAAAAACCGGCGGCAAGCTGAATGCAATCGGATTACTTCCATTGAAGATTCCGAAGATGACGTGGAGGAGGCCGAAGAAGAAAGAGAAGATCGAGCTGCCAGCGAATGGGAGCGAGGGAACGAGATAGCAAAATTGCAAATTACACCATCTCGTCCCGAGCTCACTACTGACATTCGAGGCGGAATGATCTACATGGTGGATGCTAGAGGTCGCCGAGTGTGGACTCGATCTCCTTGGAGATGAAATAAGAGGTATCGTCGAGCTACGACGTTAACTAAAGCACTTGTTGGGAGGTAACCCAACTTTCACTTGTTATTTTCATTTTCTTTCTTTAAAATTCGCATTATTTTTGTTTTTGTACTAACTCTGCTATGCAGTAAAAAAAATCAAAAAGGCATCTGTATCGATCGACATGCCTGGTGTCGATCGACATAGAGGGTCGATAGGGCTACACTTCGACCCAACGAAGGGGTCGACAAGAAGGCTCCATATCGACCGACATGCCATGTGTCGACCGACACGGAGTGCCAGCAGCTGGAAAAGTCAACGTCGCAAGTTTTGAACCCTCCGGAGATAAAAAGTTGATGTCTGAGATCAACAATCAGGTATTGTTCCTCCTCTTGTCTGATTTTCAAACTTATTCCACTCTCCGAGTTGGAAATAAGTTTGGGGGGATGTGGACAAGAATAGGAACTTTTACCTTTTATTTATTCTGCTTTCAGTTATACTTTCTGTTATTTTGCCTAGAAAAAAAATAAAAAGTAATATGGATATTTGTGAGTAGATTTTAAAGTTTTGATCATCTTGAACTGATTGTGAGAATGAAATCGATTGATGTTAAGTTAGAATTGAATTGATTATAGTTAATTGCCTATGAATGTAGAATACCGCATGAAGAGTTTGATTTCGATACTTACACTTGCATGATAGATCAGGTTGGAATTGATGTTTACAATGGAAGAACAAAATATGCACCTAAGTGAGTTTTTGAGCCTTTTAATTCGTTTGATGTGAGAATTACATGTATATATTCTCTAGAACTTGCTTTGTTTCTGTTTTGAGAGTACATAGTGTGCACAAGTCTAGAAAATGATTTTAGGTAATCTTTGTTAGCCTATATCCTATACACTGTCCTATTGAGAAATTTTTCCTAGTAAGCCCTTTTGAGACTATGTGTTTTTCTTTCTTTGTCTATAAAGTTGAGAAAAAGTGGTAGGATCACTCCTATCTATAAGAAGTGGGTTGGATAATTCTTGAGAAGGATAAGAAATTAATTAGTGGGTGAACAAAGAAAATGAGCTCTAGAAAAAAAAAAAAAAAAAAAAAGAGAACAATGAGAATCCTTATAAGCTCTGTCCAAAAGAAGAATACACATCTGAGAGCATAAAAGGATAGAAAAAAAAATAAGAGAGAGAAAGTTGATGAGCATTGTTTTGTATTGGAAATCTAAGGAGATGGGTGGATACTATTAGATGGTGGTTTTGAATTTGTTGAGAGTGATCAACTCAATTTATTTTTAAGTCACTTGGTCATATTTCCCTACATTTCACAAAAAGCCTACATTACAACAAAAAATAAAGTCATTTCTGATTCTAGTTCTTGTGTGCACATTTAAGCAATGGATAAATTAGAATATCTGCAAGCTTATGGTAGATGTAAATCGTACATAATGGAGTGAATACACATTGAACCCCAAAACACTTGAGGAATGAGCGAAACAATTTCCTTGTGAGGTTCTTCCAAAGTTGACTGATTTTCTAACTTGATGTGGATTGTTTGTGTCTGTAGAAATTTCTTACTTGGATTGTGAGGCATTGCACAGTTAACTGTATGAAATTATGGTTCTTTCTTTTCTTTTGATTGAGGACAATCAAACATGTAAGTTTGGGGGGATTGATAAGCTTGTAATTATACTCTCTTATCCATGTTTTTCTCCCTTATTTTTCGCACTTTATGTTTATTTTATAGTTTAATTCGAGCATGAGTCTATTATAGAGGTTACTGCACTCGGTATGGTGTGATTTTGCAGGTTTTAGGGCTAAAAAAGTGGCTAAGGAATGAAAAAAGCCGAATTTGAGAGGTTGTTATTTCGGTTGACACACGGGATGTCGACCGATATAGAAGACACGCCAAAAACCCGAGCAAAGCCATCCATGTCGACCGACATGGTGCATGTCGATTGACATGGATGGTCGATGTCGACCGAAGGTAATGATCGAAGTGGAGGAACACCATGAAGCTCCATGTCGATAGACACACCCTGTGTCGATCGACACGGAGGTCGAAAAGGAAAGATACACCAGAATTAGATCTTTTTTATATTTTTAGCCCTAGATCTTTGGAGATACACATCCACCCCTATATATATGGCCATGTATTTCGAGTTTTCAGTATCTTTTTATCATCAATAATTCAGGATCCAACCTGCAGTTCAACATTGGAGTTTTCCAATTCCTTTTTATTTTGTAAGTTCAATTATGCAATTTAATAAAGTGTTTTCTTTATTTCTATCCATGATTTGTGGCTAGAAACCCTATCAGGTTTTAGGGTTTATACAAACAATCCATGATGCATGTTTAGATGATTTAACTCAATTGCTAGGTTTAATTATTTGATTTAATTCAAATGAATTTAGATTTAATGAAGGATCGAGAGATGAAATTCGATCTAAATTTATAGTTATCAATTGAAAGACTGAAAGGTGAAGATTGATAATAGGAAGAAGATAATTAATGCAATCGTTTTCTGTCTCAAAAGGAAAAATTGATTGTAGGATTAAAATATGTTGTTTTATGGGATTGATTAATATTGTGTTCTTGAGACCGAGATGAGATAGTCACATATTAATAATCTAGGTTTTAATTGCCAAACAAGGGATTAATACCATTTTAATCTGATTTTCCACCTTAGCAGAGTTGATTATTTTATGAATATATCTGGATTGAATGTTTGCCCTGGAATCTGTACCTTTAATTATTGTTTTAAAATCCTTTAAATTGTGCTTGTGTTCTCTTTAAATTCCAAAACCAAAACCAATTTTTGATTGCTCAAACAATATATTCAAAGACTATAATTAGTACATGGAATAGATTTGTCATACAATTCTCTGTGGGATCTGATCACTGTAAAATCTACAGATAAATTGTAGAACAGTGGCAAATGAATTTATAACTCAAGTCAAACCCAAGGGAATTGTGTGGAGAAATTATCTCATTTACTAATTATAATTCCAAAATTCATTGTTCGAGTAAACAGAAAATCAGGGTTTTGGTTTTAAAAAGTAAAGACGACAGGACTGAAATTTAAAGGGTTTTAAAGACAAATTTAAAGAACACAGATTCTAGGGCAAACAATCAATCAGAATACATGCAAAATCAATCAACTCAGCATTGGTGGGAGATCAGAAAAATACTATAATTTCTTAGTCTGACAATTATAGCCTAGGTTACTATTATGTGAATGTATTTGCTTTGTCGGCCTCAATAACACAATAATAATCAACAGATTTAATCCCTACAATTTATTATCTTCCCTTAAGACAGAAAATTAATTGTATTCAAATTCCTTTTCCTGTTATTAATTTTCTCCTCTCGGTCTTTCGATTAATAAATATAAATCTAGAATTAATATTATCTCTCGATCTTTCAATTCTAGATTCTAAAAATGAAATCAAGAATTTAAAACCATGCAGATTGAGTTGATTAATCTAAACATGCATTCATAATTGAACATTCATAGCCCTAGAACCCGCTAGGGTTTCTAGCCACTCATCGCAGATAGAAATCCAAAATTAAACATAGTAAATTGCATTAAAGAAAGGAACTTACAAGAAAATAAAGGGTTTTGTGTTCTTCAAACTCCCAAAACTCTAAAACTTCAATACAGAATGAAAGATAATGAAAGATTATCAAAAAGTCAAAAATACAAGGGTATTTATAGAGGTGGATGTGTATCTTATCAAATCTAGGGCTAAAAATAAGATATATCTCGAATTAATTTGAATTTTACTTTTCAGATTTCCGCGTCGGTCGATATGGAACTTCGTCGGTTGACATGGGTTCCATGTCGGTCGATATGGACTCCAAGTTGATCGATGCATCATTCCATGTCGGTCGATATGGAATTCACGTCGGTCGATACCGAGACCTTCACTTTTCGCCACTTTTCCAGACTTAGCCATTTCTCGCCCCTTCTGCGCAGTCTCACAGTTTTGGCCATAATTTTTGCTCCCGAACTCCGATTGACCCGAATTCAGTTGCATTGGAAAGATAATTCAAAGATCTTTCGATTTCCATGCTCCATTGGCTCAAATTCCATGTGTGGAAGTATTCGTGACTGTTTTTTTTAACATCAACTGCTTTCGGTATGGGTTTTCAATGAATTTGGCCTAAAACCTACATAAATACACCATACCGAGCATAACACTTCATAATATCAACTCATGCTCAAAATATACTAATAAACTCCACAAAACTAGATAAAATAATAGAAAATAGGATAAATAAGTGAGTTAAATTACAAGCTTATCAAACCCCCCAAACTTGAACGTTTGATTGTCCTCAATCAATAGGCAAGAAAGAAATCAAAAGATCATGTAGTTAAAGTGCAATGCCTCACAAGTCATCGCAATCAAGAATTAAAAAATCCACTACACACAAGCAATTTGAAAGAGACAGAAAATTCATCAACCGTGGAAGTGCAGGGATTTCCCGTGAACCGAATCACCAAATACAAATGAACAGGACCAATCACAGATGTTGAATACGACAAACAATTCACCAAACCCTAGCATGCTCCTATGAATTTAATGCGTGGATAAAGGGATTACCGTTATTCCGTAGAGTCTGATCCGATCTTTCGTGTTTGAATATCCAACTTTAATTCAACCACGCGATTCAAATAAATCTGCGGAAACAGAAATTAGAAATCTAATTTCTAGATTTAATTGAAATAAAGGAAATAGAAAAGAAAAGAATTCTATTCTCCAGATCAGATCTTCAGATTTGTTGTAACACCCCGTGTTATTTTCAACCTTGTAATAGTTGTTCGGATTTAATGAAGGGGAAATTTCTTTAATGAGAAGCATATGAAATAATTTGATTGAGGTTGGAGAAGTTATCTATGTTATTGAGCTTGGATATCTTATTATATTGATGAAATTACTAAGCTTTATTGGAAATATTATAGTTTGGGAAATAAGATATGATATTTCATGATGGAGTTGTTCTTCTATAAGGTGGAATTAATCATGGATTATGAATTGTTTTATGAAATCCTATTAATAAAATGTTATGCTATGGTATAAGATATGGAAGAGAGTATATATAGGAGAAACTATACCTTATAACACTTTTCCTTCATATATTATATTTTAGAGAGAGAAAGAGCTAAACCCTCCCCACCACCCAAACCCGTCAGACCCAATTCCGGCCATTTTCCGGCCGACTCCGGTGCCCAACCGACAAGCCACCACCACCATCTTGAAGTACGTTCTTAGAGCTTCGATTTGAGTACTCGTGGGCTCCGAGAGGACAAGAAACGGCAGAGATATTGAAGAGAGAAGGTGAGGTGGATTTCAAACTCGGAATTTAAGATTTAGAGATTCATATCTTGTTATTCCGGCCGTTAATCGGAGTTTTAACGTTGGATTCATGTTCCCCATCGTGTGTAGATCATTCGGACGTCAAGAAACACAAGTTTCCTCGCCGGAAATCGTCCCCGCCGCCGTGAGAGGATGAACTCCGGTGAGCTATTTTCTTTCCGAATTCCTTCATATTTTCGGTGTTTAGATGCTATTATCATGTTCCTTGAGGTCTGGGGAGTTTATATATATAATTGCATGTGTAATCGGCCGGTGGAAATGCGAGAAATGGCGAGTTGCAGGTTCAGCTCCGGCGAACCCGTGAAGAAGACGATGCCTGTCGATCGACAGGAATTCTGTCGATCGACAGGGAGGCCTTGTGTCGATTTGTCAATCGAGCACATCTGTCGGTCGACAGAGGGTGTTTCGATCGACACAAATGCTGACCGATAGGGGGGGTTCATCGAGTGTTCTGTCGGTCGACAGGATTCATTTCGACCGACAGAGAAGCCAACCGCAGGACTATTCGACACACTCATGTCGATCGACAAGGATTGTGTCGATCGACAGGAATCGATCGACAGAGTATGTCGACAGAGGTGTGTCGACTGGAAAGAGCCTGTATCGACCAAGGCTGTGTCGACCGACACAGATCTCTGTCGGTCGATACAGAGGCTTGAGAGAGAGATGCAGTTTACGATTCTTATCCAACCCTAATTCCTTTCGAGTCTTGTTTATTTATGATTAAGATGTATGACTTAGATCATTCGTATTGACTTGAGTATTCTTAATTGTTTGTAGGGGATTGAAAGCAAGGATCAGTTGAGCTCATTCTAGCAAGAGACATCTAAACTAAAAGCCGAATACGAGGTGGGAAACTATTTCATCTATAAAATAAAATGCGTGTTTTCATTTCAAAAATGTGTTACAAACTGTTTTGTTTTAACTGAGACTGCTATGCAAGTTTTGTGCTATTATATCTGTCCTCTGTCGTTTCCCATCGACAAGAGAGAATAACTAATGATTTTAGAACCAGGTTCCCATAACTGCGCTAGAACTCAATTAGTAGTATGGGGTAGCGACTCCATATGATTGGGAATTTGGAAGAAATAAGGGGGAAATATTGATGTGTTTGGATTCGATGAATATTAATATTTAAACGATCGGGTCTCAAAATGGATTGCTAAGACTAGTGCACTTAGATGACAGTAGGTTGAGTGTATTTGCATTCCTGACTGATAATCGTAACTTGGAAGCCGGCCAACTTCCAGTTACAGAACTGAAACAGATATGATAACATGTAAATAGCACGTGCAAAATAAAATGATTTAGATAGCATGGTTCTTTTCAACAAAACCCCATGTCTATCTGTGTGAGTTGCATAGCATTTCTCATATATAATGTATGTTTTCGGGCATGTTTCTCATTGGGTACCTTAGTACTCAGCCCCTCGTATTATTTCTAAAATACGCAGGTTGAGCAGCGAGGATGGGTGAGCAGGGGTGTAAACGAGCAAAGTGAAGAATTTTGTAAACTCCCAGATCCTGTGACATGCATCTCCACATGCATGTCACCATCACGCTACACACACGCTGCTACACTCTCTGATTTTACCCTTCCCACTTGAATTCTGTTTGTTTAAACTTGACTCGAAGTACAAATTTCTACTGTTTTACTTATCTTTTCGTTTAAATCAAAGTCTTCCGCTTTATAAATTGAGAATGCGTTTGATAAAACCTGAAACATCAATGTAACGTGGCCCCAAATTGGGAAGGTCGGTTGGGGGCGTTACAGAGGTGGTATCAGAGATATGAGTTTTGAAAATTTCAAACAAATTTTTAAAGTATTTTGAAAACTTCGAGTCTTAGAATGTTTTCAACTATAAGCTGTGTGAAGTGTTCGCTCATGTTTACACCCTACTCCATCCTGCGCCACCTGAGGTACGTTTTAAAGTTTTAAAGTTTAAAATTTTAAAAGTTTCCCTGCTTGCAATATAAATATGATTTGAATGTTTTGAAAACATTATGAAACCTTGAAAGTAAATTGAGATTTGAAAGAAAATTTACTTTTTACGGAGTGAAAAGGGTGGGTTGATTTGAATGGGAATGGTTTTTGTATTAAGCAAAAGTGCTAATACTAGTTGTTGATAGAAGTGATTTGGAAGGTATTGAGTTTGAGAAAGTTTTGATATTGAAATATGAAAGTTATGTGTTTATTTGGCACCGGTAAGGTGACCTTTCTTGAAATTGTAAAATGAGTACAAATTTATTGATGGATTATTGAATTAATTGCGAGCAAAATCTTAAAACCTTGATATTTTGGCTATAGATGTGCTAGATGAATAATGAGCTATAGTATGGCAAAATCTGGTGATGATCTAAAGTATAACTGGGACAGATCATGAACGACTAGTTAATTTTGGGCCTTGAAAAGGCATTGATTTGATTTGGGGTGTGGAAATTGAAAATTTCCTTAATTGTTGATTTGACTAAGTAGTAAGAGAGTGATTTGACTTGTAGAAACTACAAGCTATCATGTAGTCGTACAGAATGTACATAGTGAGACTGGCAGATGTAGTCAGACTTGGAAAGATAGTGTATGCGAGGATCCGAAGGAACCTCGGCAGAGTGTGTGGTGTAGTTATTCTATATGACCCCGTACTGATCGTTTATTATTTATTTTGGTGGCAGATGGCTTCTCAGGATCGGATTGTGAGACGTTTCAGGGAGCGCCTTTCTTTCACTGAGGATAACCTCGCGTCAGCTTTATTGGACTACCTGGAGCTATGGGAGAAAGTACGCTACTTAGGAGTGACGGATAGGGAGGCGATGGAGCTGACGATGAATCTTATGCCGGAGAGATGGACTAACTGGGTGTTATCATTGACTAGATGGACTAACAGTGTTAAACCTCTGATAAATCATATGTTAATTTTAATATAATAAATGTCACATATATATTAAAAAAATAGAAATGTCACTATTATTTAATTTATAATTCATCAAAATTTTAATACCATTAACAATTGATAGTATTTCTAATTGATAAAATCAAACATTAAAGTATAATTCAATAATAGATAAATATTAAGGTATTTTTTATAATTGATCATTACTTTAGGGTATTTTTCATAATTTTCACAATAAACAATCTGCTAAGGAATCGCAGGCAGAAGCGTCAACACGTAAACCTCAGTTTTTCGATGAACTTGTAGGTTAAGTTATTACAGCCATTTCTCTCTCTATATATATATAAATCGCAAGAACATACAAGCACTAAACAACAAGAAGAAGAAAGCCATGAGTTCATCTTCGGACAACGTAAGCAACTCTCTACCCTTTCTTTTATTTATTTATGTGTTCTTTCATTACATGATCTTAGTTGTTTGCAGTTTGTAGAAGTAGAATTACTCTGACCTATTCAATCTTGATTATTTCTGCAGAAAACATGTGGGCTTTGCTCTTCAAGTCCGTTAACATGGCGAAACCAAGCCATGTTCACCTCGGAGTGCTCCCACTGCTTCCACTTCTCCTGTTTCAGCAACTATGTCTCCCATGGCGACCGTTTCTGTCCAACCTGCTACACCCAATGGGAGCAGCCTCTCACTTCCCCCCTCCCCACCACCAACGCATTCCGTCAACTACACAATCCCGCTTTTCAATATCCCACTCCTGTGTATCATCAGCCGCCGCCGGAGCCTCTTCAATTCTGCGATGATGAACCCATTTCCGATCCTACGTCGATCGATTCACTCGACTCGCAGAGAGTGGGCTTAAGGGCCATTCCTGAGCGCCCGTCTCTGGCTGCTTCTCAATCTGAATCTCTGTTTGCTGTTCTCGTTGGATTGAAGGCACCATCGCTGTCGGATGATCGGCGAGCGCCGGTCGATATTGTCGCCGTGTTGGACGTGAGTTACAGCATGGAAGGGAAGAAGATGGCTCTTATGAAGAAGGCGGTGGAGTTTGTGATTGACAACTTGGGAGATTCTGACCGGCTCTCGATCGTGTCTTTCTCCAGCCGGATTACCAGAGTGTTGCCTCTGCGAAGGATGACAGAGAGTGGTCGTGACTACGCTAAGCGCGCTGTTGCTTCGCTGGTAGTGAGTGGTGGGACGAACATCGTCGGTGGGCTGAAGAAAGGGGCTCGTGTTCTTGAAGAACGGCGGCACAGGAATCCGGTGAGTAGCATCGTGTTCTTGTCTGATGGGAATGATACCGACAACCAGCCCCAGAATCTCGAAGATAGACATAGACAAGGATTTCTGCATCTTTTGCCGCCATCGATCTGTCCGAGAAACCGAGGATTGGAAACAGAGGCAGCGGAGGTATTTCCAGTCCACTCGTTTGGGTTTGGTTCGGACCATGATCCGGTGACAATGCACGGCATCTCTGATGCATCGGGGGGCACTTTCTCTTTCATCGAGTCTATTGAAATGGTTCAAGATGCGTTTGCTAGCTGCATTGGTGGTCTCTTGAGTGTCGTGGTTCAGGATCTGAGATTGAGTTTGAGATCAGCATCACACGGTGTGGAGATCAAGTCTATTCCTTCAGGAAGATGCAGGAGTGATATCTCGAATCAGAGATCAGAAGGGGTGATCAATGTTGGAGACCTCTATGCAGATGAGGAAAAGGAGTTTCTCATCAACCTATCCATCCCTACATTCTTAAACAACAACGAAGACAGAGAAAGAAAGACGTCGCTTCTAGACATAACATGCTCTTACAGAGATGCTGTGTCGAAACAGACAGTAGTAATGGAAGGGGAACTAGTGGAGATACGGCGGCCGGAGATCCCAACCACCGAAGACATGGCAGTGAACTTGGAGGTGGATAGGCAGAGGAGCCGCCTCCACGCAGCAGAAATCATTCGACAAGCTCAGGAAATGGCGGAAGCAGGGAATCTCCCAGGAGCAAGAAACATTCTAGCGAAGAAGAGAATTGATCTGATGGGGTCTGCTTCGGCTCAGGCGGGAGATGTGATGATCAAGTGGCTTGAAGGAGAGATGGAAGAATCAGAGATGCGAATGGGGAGTGAGAATATGTATTTGCAGTCGGGTCGAGCTTATGTTCTGGCAGGGATGAGCTCGCACGCCGCCCAGAGGGCCACCACTAGAGGGTCCGTGGTGGGCGGAGCCGCCGCTTATGCGACGCCGCAGATGGCGAATATGGTTAGCAAATCTCGGCAGCAGAACTTGGCTGGAGAAGGCAACACCGCTTCCATGGAAGAGCTTTGAATTGCAAGCTGGCTAACCTTTTGTCTTTTACATCTGTTTTCCATATTCCATGTACACATTTTGAGGGTTGTGAACTTATTTGGTTTTGTTAAATAAATGCTTTGCTTTAACTTTCCTTTTTTAACAGTTCTAACAAATTAACACAAAATAGTTCTTAAACCAATGGAACAAAATCATTTCAACAGTTTAATTATTGAAATTTTCTAAACTTATCTATAAATTTTGTTGTATACCACAACATATTAACCGATCAAATTGAAGGTATTTTTAAGAAGGAAAAACTAGGAATTTCATCATAATTAATTAAAACTTTGGAAATTTTATCTTAAGTTTTTACTTTTAAGGAATTTTATCCTATTTTTAGTTCGGTTAGAAAATTCCATCTCACATACCTAATGTTATTATATTTGTAAAAGAACTAAAAAATTGGATAAAATCCTCTCAAAGTAAAAATTAGGAGTAAAATCCCTAGTTTTCCTTTTAAGAAATATTGAAATCTGATGTCACTTAGTTGGGAAGTGGTTATTCCTGCCCAATTGATTAAACTTTTGCAAGCTCAAATTCGATTGATCATTTGGTTTAAATTCGTAGGGTTTAATCTACTCAAAAAACGAAAAGGTAAAAGAAAATTATGTTTTCGTTGTGCTATATTTGAATTACATTAGACCAATTAATTTTGGTAATAAGAAAGCCAATTTCAATTCCTATTACGGAAAATAACAAAAAGCCAACAAGAAATATAACATTGATTATATATATAATTTAAAAATAGAGTAAAAATGAAAAAACCCATCACTAAAGCATATAAAAAATAAAATCTTAAATAACCATTTTTATAATATAAAAACCTTAAATAATCAATAATATATTTAATAAATAGTCAATTTTCAAAACTACCCTCATAGACTCCCTCTACTTAAATAACATTCAACCAAAGTATTCTTTTAAAGTTTGTTGTGTATAGGTAATTATGTGACTTTTAAAATAAAAATTATTGTGATTAGAATTTTTTTTTCGATTTTTTATTTATAAACGAGACTTTTTGTTATTTTATTTTGTTAATTAAAAATAGCAAATAATTTTATCAAATTTTGTTAAATCGGAAATAAAATAGAAAAGTTTTCATAAACTAGCAATTTACTTTTCAAATATAAATAATTATATTTATTTAATGTTAAATTAGATTAATGATTAAGAAAATAATTAAAAATAAATATTATAGAAATCTCAAATGTATCACCAACAATATAATTATACTTGCAAATAGCACTTTGCTATTTAATTTAAATAATTAATAATATAATTATATTAATGAATTTTAGTTTCTTAATAAAAATATCATTTGGATATAAATTATAGTCGAGATGTTGATTTAAGGAGAATTGTCGATTCAGGACCCAAAAGATAGTTAAATTATCAATTCAGGACCTGAAAGATGATTTGTCAATCCAGGACCCGAAAAATCAAATAATTCTCAATCCAAGACCTGATATTGAGGTCCTGGATTGAGAATGTATGATCTTTCATGTCCTGGATTGAGAATTTTTGTGATCTTTCAGGTCCTGAATTGACAATTAATCTTTCGGGTTCTAAATCGATAATTAAACTATCTTTCGGGTCCTGAATTGATAAAACTCCTTGATTTAATTATAGCTAATTAGTATTTTAAATTGCTAAATGAAGAAGAAAATAATCGATTAAATAAATGAGAAAGAAAGTGGTCACAACTCACAATAAATCTTTTAATTTACAAATACTAATTTTAATTTAAAAATAAGTATAAAAGTACATCCCAAACATGTTTTTAAGTAATCCATTAATTAACGTTAAAAATATTTGAAATTTTAATTTTAAGATCCCAAATTATATATTGAAAATTTAATCACAAATATATATATATATTTGTAAATCATATATGAGGGAATAATTTTTAATAGCAAAAGTTATAAAACACATCCACCAAATAGCACCTCTTATGAAAAACTCCACAAAATAGCAAAAGTGTACTTTGTCTGTAAAAACTGTCTCAATCTCCCAATCATTTTTGTCGATTTGTGTGAAAAGTCCAACTGTTTGATTATTTTATTATTATTCATTTAGGGTTGAATTTAAAATGTAATAAAAAACATTGTGCGGACTTCAGATTTGAAAATGGGATGGAACTCGCTTTGAATTGGGATGGAAGTAAATCAATTCAGATGGAAGTCGGCCATTCTAGCTGGAATTCGGTACTTTGTTAAATCCGAAATTATTTCGTATGGAATTCGGTTTATTTCTGCTTTATTGTATGGAATTCGTATGAAAATCGGTTGGACTTCGTATGGAATTCATATGGAATTCGGATTAAATCAGATGGAACTCGCTTAAATGAGGTGGAACTCAACAAAAATGGAATGGAAGGCCAATTTAGGATTTAGGGTCGTGTGGGATCTTTTGAAAATTACATTACATGTTGCGATTCTCAAGTAATATAAATCATGTAAAATTTGTTTGTATTTAGAAATGAAATACGAAGCACATAAAATATAAATTATGGGAATCACAAACACATTCAATCGGAATTTCATGTCCTCAATTTAAGACAATTAAATCAAACATATTACAATACATTATGCAATACATTTCCTAAAAACCAAACAAATTAATCAAGCGGAACTCTTTCTGGACAGCCACGTTTTGTGTGACTTGTAGATCCACATATACTGCATTTCTTTGTAGCTCGTCGTCTAGTGGTCGATGTTTGTCCCGCCTCTGCTCCTGAAGGACGACGACTATTTCTGGGTCGACCGGCTTGCCGATTCACAATCGGCGGCAAAACAACGCAAGCTTGTGCTTCTGGTGATACAATCCACTCATCTTTGGGAGGCAGTGGGTGTATGACCCCTCCATATATTTCTTGCCAATTCGATGTCTTGTAGTATGACCAAACGTAGTCATATACACTCGTACCCTTGAAGCTGTGTCAACAACAAAGATTAAGTAGTGAACATTATAATTAAAGAATGATGTATTTATATATTTACTAACCGAATTGCAGCAATAGCATGCGAGCATGGAATAAGATCCAGCTGAAATTCACGACAGTCGCACAAGTTGTCTTGGAGATCAACCTTCCACGTTGTATCTTTGAGGCTGACTTTAAATTGATCATCACTAATAGCCACAACAGAGTATTTGTGTGAGAGCTCCACCATTGGAGTCATTTTGGCCACGCATTCCTCAGTCAACTCTTCGGTTCTTGCAAACGCCTTAGCACGCCTTTCGTCAAACCATTTTTCTACAATGTGCCTATATAGCTCGACAACGGAACAGATTGGCAGACGTCTAGCATCTAACAGTCGGGAGTTGAATACTTCAGCTGCATTCGATGTCATGAAGCTAAATCGGCGAACTGGGCATTTTGACCTTGCCCACTTTGCCGGTCCGAGCATCATGAGTTTCTCGTAAGCTGCCGTGCAATATTGTGCAATCTGGTCAATTGCCTTCTGATAGATTATAGGACGGTAAGCATAGGCTGCCTTATGGTATAACCTCACAATTGGAGCAGTGAAGGTTGTCAACTTGCTCTGGATATGGTAACAACACAAAGCGTGTGTTGCCTCTGGATAAACCGTACTTACTGCGTTTGCTATGCTGATGTGTTGATCTGAAACAATCAGCAAATGCTCATCAGAATTGAAAGCCATCCGGATCCGGGACATAAACCAAGTCCAGCTCTCATCATTCTCGATCGGTGCAAATCCAATTGCCAGAGGAAATATCTGCTCGTTGCCGTCTTTGGTTACAGCAACCAATAGCACACCTTTATTTCTGCCCTTGAGGTGTGTGGCATCAACGACAATCACTTGCCGTAATAAAGTTGAGAATGCTGCACGCGACACACCCAAACAAACAAAAAACTGTCGTAGTCGTCCATCTTCGCCGATATTAAGATCGGTAATGGTGTCGGGATTGTGCTGTTCGAGAACATAAAAAAATTTCGGCAGCAAGTTGAAAGAATCCTCTAAGCCACCATATATCATAGCTATGGCTCCATTTCGAGCTCGTAGGGCATTGCTGTAGCTCACCTTAATGCCGAAATTATGTTGCAGCTCCGCCATTATATCTCGCGGTTTCATGATCGATCCTTGTCGGCGCATTCTCTGGGCAAAATATGCAGAGATAGCCTTCGAGCGTATAGTTCTGCTTCGGATGTTGTCCATACTTGTAACACAAGTATGACTCGAGCAGAATTTGTATACAATCCAACATCCATCTGAATTAGCGGCTCGAATCATGAACGAACAGTTATCACTGCGGCTGCAACTATATTCCACCCGAGTTTTGGTAGATCGCGACACTTTAAACTCAACTTGATGCTCCATGTGCCAAAGTCCGACAGCCACATACAAGTCTTCTTTAGACCAAAACAATGATCCTTTTTGCAATTCCTCGCCCAATACTGCTTGAACATCTCGTGATATAGGTACGTCAGATGTATCTACTGGAATTATCGGCAATAACCAGTTGTTCATTTGATGACTTAGGACATCAACTGTTTCAGCCGGTAAAGGCTGAGTCGGGACCAGGCTTGATACAATGGCACCGATACCACCTTGTTCTCGGACCCAAGCGGTGAAATCTTCAATTGTACAATTGAATAACGAAGCATTGTAATTGTGGCGTTCATCACCATCGGATGATTCCGTATCGAAGCATTGTATGGAGATACACATTTATATCTCCATAACGTGATCGCTACTCCATGTGACGTAGGAAAAATCCTCTTCCGGGGAGGAGATAGTAGTGCCGCTGGGTCTCCTTCATCTCTTTCGCTGCTTAAATATATTAATTAGTGAGCACCGAAATTGTTAGTCGGTGGAGAGAGTTTGTGAGTTTGCTTGTAATTTATTGCTTCGAATTTTGTAGCAAATCGTCTTAAGAATAATGTTATTAATTCGTACATTATATTCTTAGGAATATAATTTTATGGTTACATTATAGTTGAAATTAAACTGATATTTTACGAATTAATAATATTATTGATAATTGGGGCGAGTTCCATCCCAATTTATCGAAATCCATTCCAATTGGAACGAGGTCCATCCCAATTGGACGAGTTCCATCCGGATACGAAATATTGATAATTGGGGCGAGTTCCACACCAAGTTATCGGCTTCCATCCCAATTGGGACGTGATCCAGCCAAATAGGACGAGTTCCATCCGAAATGGACAAAATATTGATAATATTTCTATTTAATAATTAATAAATTAGGCCTCGAAATTGGGATGGAAGTACTAGAATTGAGATGGAATTACTCAAAAAAGGGATGGAACTCGGTGATTTTGAATGGAATTCGTCCAATTTATGCAAAAAAAACAAGAATATGCGGCTCAATTTACTGAACAAAAAACCAACTTATTCGCACTCAATTAACCAACCCAAAAAACCATCATATTCCATCAAAAACCATCATATTCCATCACAATGAACCAACCAAAAAAACCAAGACATTCAAACAAAAATAATTCAAAACATATAAAACCAATATATTCGAATATATAAATAAACAATTTAAAATATCATGTTACAAATTCTACATCACTCATCAAATGATAAATCAAATAAGCAATGAGCCATATACAATCGATATCTATCTTGACATCCTTCCCTTTCGGCCCAAGGTACATTCGGGCGCCCACAAATCAACTGGTCCATAAACATGCATGCATACACCGATTCACTGTAATGGTCATAAGCTTCGAACCCTGGAGCAAAGTCCACCGCCATCTTTTCCGTGTACGGCGTCAGACCAAGCGTGCTCTTGGCCCAGTATTTCCCATCAGTCAAATATTTGTGGAGCTGATCTGTGATGCGCCGTACTGCTTCACATCTGTATCTCCTACCAACCTGATTTTGTCGTTTGACTGTAGCATCATATATCCAACAACTCCAAGTTGACAGGTCGATTTTCAATGTAAACCAATGCTCTCCAACATTATACGGCATGATTAGCTGGAAAAAAACAATTTGTTATCATAACTTAATAGGAATGCTCAAATATTTAATTAAACAAATACTTACCACAGACGCATTGTACCACGGCCGAGAACATTGACTGTCCTTTCCTTCGATGAACTCTAGCAATTCTGCCGAAACACCCGGTGGCTTTGATCGAGCCGGCAAAGTTACCGGATAAGACTTGTTGAATAAAAGCTATATTTCATATCAAAAACGAAACATGTAAATAATATGAATAATTAATAAAATAAATAAATAAGTTCTAACCTGGAATCTCGGGGTGAGAATGCGAACTTCATCGGGATTACAAGCAGAGAGGACAAACTTGTTATTTGAAATCAATTTCACACTGTGGGCATGTAAAAACATGTTAAATAAAACTCAAATATTTAATTAAATAAATACAACAACGAATTTAAATAAATAAATTCTCACCAGAGGGCGTGAACAAACATCTCTATCTGCGGCACGGTTAAGTATGTGTATGAATCTTCCAGTTGTGCAAAAAAGGCATTCGTGAGCCGCATGCCACTTGTTTGAGAGATGCGGGCCTTATCTGCTGGACCTTGCCGGAATGCTTGGTAAGATTGCCTAATGACCTTCTTCACAGAAAGAGGTCCAAAATACTGGACAATGGGTTCCATCTCATCGTCATCATCACCATCACCTCCAGATGTCTGCATTGCAATTAAGATTAGTAAATTAAATCGCAAAATAGGACTAAACTATATAAAATATACCTGTGGTGCATCAGAACGTGGCTGTGGCTGTCGCTGTTGCAAAATACTGGATAATTGGGGCTGAGACTGTGGCATTGGTTGAGAGGACGAAGCATCTGATCGCTGGTACGAAGAAGTAACCACTTCTTTAATGAACTCCTTCAAAGTTGGAACAACTTCATCCAGCACCCAGTGTTTCACATCGTCTAACACGAATTGTTTGATTTTTCCATACATTCTCGCATCTCTCTCTTGCCTACGGTCTTCCCCGCCCGATGATGAAGAAGAACTAGGTATCCTTGCCCGTTTCTGTCGTCTCTTCTTTCTCTGTACCGGGGATGGTGGCTCCGAATCATGCCCAATCTCCATTTCGGGATGCTCATCATGCGAAAATGGCTCCTCAGTCTGCACATGTGCCCTCTCATTGGGAGCCTCCTCCTCCTCCTCCTCCAGAATCTCGTTCGTCAAATCATTGATCTCCACTTCTACCATGGTACCGCCACTAACCCAATCTTCAAAACCAGTGTGTACTGGTATCTCTAGATGAGGGCTATTCTCATCCAAATCTTCAATCATTGACCCTTCACATTGTTTAAGGGCATGTGTAGATATCGGAGCCACATAACTCACACCCATCTTGTCAACTCCTTGTGCAGATCGCCAATAATCACTACTCATCTCAGAACGCGAAGGAGGCAGGGCGGTTGACACAATGAGCTGCAAATTTTAAAAATATATTAGATAATATAATCAGTTTCCCGTTGAAAACAAATAAAACACTGAAATTTCATTTTATTACCGGTTGGGAGAAGAAGGCTACCCAGTTTTTTACACTGGATCTTCTGAACCGCCACTTCAGCATACGTGGCTCAGCATTGGCTTTAACTAACCGGGCACATGCCTGCCCCAACTCAGGAATGACCTCACAGGCCCAAACCTAACAACATATAAAAAAATTAAACTATTTTCAACAAACATTTATCACAAAGATGAAGATAAAAGATGGTGACAATTTCATACCTGTAGTACCCAAAATGGACCTGGAAGATGAAGGGCCTTTTTCTCAAGTTGAATCCGAGTAGTGGGTATATGCGTTTTGTAATAGAGCAGTGCTTTGTATGCATATGTACCCCATGGAAATCAGTTCCAATCATTTTGATCCTCACTTAAAACATACAACCACTTTTCTATTTTTCTTTTTTCAGTATACCCTAGTCCAAAAAACCAAAATGCTAATATATTGGCAACCCTAAGGTACAATAAACTGTGAGTACTATCAATCTTTTTGTATTGAAACCTATCCAAAAGTTCTTTACTACTTAGGATTTGACCACCGCAAAAGACTTTAAATACAGTACTAGATTCTGAATCATGGCGTGCAGTAGGATCAAAAGTGGCTTCGCCAAAATTCAAACCAGAAATAAGGGCGAATTCACTCTGTGAAAACATGATATCCTGCCCACTCACTCTAAACCGTAACAACTCTGGATTATTTGACTGAGTCTCATGACTAAATAATTCAATTAATGATAAAGACGAACTAAGTCCATTGTCCGACCAATCCAACCAATGTCCAAAAACCCCATCCCGAAACTCATTAAGCAAACCCTCTTGTCCTATATCAAGCAAAGTTTTCTTAATGATGTCTAGGACCTTACATTTATAATATAAATTAGTCTTAGGTTTACTTCCATGGACTTCATATCGAATATATTCAAACGGCTGCATATCAAAACCAAAAAAAAAAAATTAAACCGCAATCACATGCACTGTTCTAACATCAAATAAACAAAACTCAATATCAAACGCACGATCAAAACAGGACAAATTCAATAACAATTCATTCACAACTATGCATTATATAACTAACATAAACAAATCAATTCAATCCAAAAACTAATAGATATCACATAATCAAATCGAAAACCATAAACATATCGGTTTTCTTAATATAAAACAGTGAATAAAATCTGAAAAAAAGGAAAAAACAAACATGCATACCTGTGAAGTCGACATTTTCGCCGGTGGTGGGTGTGCGGTCGCCGGAAAAAAAATTGGAGGGGGACGAAGGGTGGTGGTTTGAACAGTCGTGCGATTGAATTCCAGATGCAGCCGTCTATTGTCGAGTAATTCACGCCCAATTTTTAGGTTAGAATGAAAAGGGATGGAACTAAACAAAACCCGAGTTCCAGCTATATTGCTCGACTTCCATCTCAATTGACCGAATTCCAGCTGATTTTGTTGAACTTCCAGCCGAATTTCCAGCATTTATTATTCGAAAAAATGTCGATTTAAATTATAAACTCCGACTTCCATCCGAAATTTCGAGTTCCATCTCAATTAGACTACTTCCAACTGGATTGTTATACTTCCAGCTCAATTTAGAATAAAAGATTATTTGAATTAATTCTGGATTTAATATATTTTTATTGCGACTTCCATCCGGATTTTTATAGTTCCAGCTCAATTATCCGACTTCCAGCTGGATCGTTCTACTTCCAGCCCAATTTAAAAAAATATATTATTTGAATTAATTCTGCATTTAATATATTTTTATTGAGACTTCCATCCGGATTTTTCTAGTTCAAGCTCAATTAACCTACTTCCAGCTGGATTGTTCGACTTCCATCACAATTACAATAAAAAATATTTGAATTAATTCTGGATTTAATATATTTTAATTCCGACTTCCATCCGGAATTTAATAGGATTTCCAGCTTCTTGACGTATTTCCAGCCTCATTTCATATGACTTCCATTCGAATTATTAGTCCAAGGATTTATTAAATATATTTTTTCCCATTTTGCAGAATATGATTTAATATATTTAAACACGACTTCCAGCCGGATTTATTCGAGTTCCAACTGGATGTGCATTTCCAGCCGAATATTAAATATTCAACTACAAATATTATATTAAATTATGAGGACTTATCTAAAAATAATTAAAAAATGAGTTGTGTCGAAAAAATTAATAAAGAATGAATCCGTTACACAGTTCACACAAATCAAGAGAAGTGATGTTGTGATTAAGACATTTTAACCTAAAAAATTTCAGTTTTGCTATTTTGTGGAGTTTTTCATAACACTTGCTATACATTGGTTTTGCTTTATAATTTTTGCTATTCCAGATTTTACCTCATCATATATTGTAATAACAAACTAAATGATAAATATAAAATGAAAACTAGATTAAATATCAAAATCAAACTTGGTAAATATATTGTAATACTAATTTGAGTTCCGAGTAATAACAATTGATAACAAAAAGATTGGCCAAATTAAAAAAACATAGAAAAATTAGGTTAACAATAGAAACAATTATGGAAGTTCACACAAATTTGATCATTTCTGATATGTGTACATGATACTTGTCATTTAAAGTTTTTTCATAAGAAAAGTGACTAATTTCATATCGTATAAATATCAATTTCGCCCAAATTCCATTAAATCGAGCAAAAATATGGATTAAGATCAAAATTTTTGAATAGAAATTTTTTTCCCCGATAGCCTAATACCTGATAGGACTGAACTCGAGATCCAACGGATCTCAATTGACCAAATTAAAATTTTATTAATATTTTTTATAGTAGTAGTTGTATTACTAAAAATTTATTTTAAATATTTAATATCATATTTCTTAATTAATTTCTAAGTTATATAATTGTATTCAGTTCAAATAGTATTCGATAGATAATTAAATTTATTTAATTGTGAAACTTAAATATATTCAATTATTTCTAAAATGAAAAGTAACATTTTGTTAATTTTTTTATTATTTAAAATGTTAAAAAAAAGAAAAAATATTATACCTAAAAAGTAAGACTCATTGATCTAACATACTAGTCCGAAATTGGTAGAGTTAAAGATAATGATGAAAATCTTTTAACCGAAAAAAAAAATCACAAAATTAACTAAGATGGAATAACCTACCATTTATCTCAAAAAAAAAATAATAATAATAACCTACCATCCAATAGAGCTAACTTGAAACCCAAGAAATTGACGTTTCTACTAAAACCCCCACTCCACACTCTCCAGACTGCACTTCCAAAGAAACATCTCAACCCCACAAACATGGCAGCCGTCAAACACTTTCTCTCTCACGGGCCTCGCCTCTCAAACCCGCCTCCACCTCTCTACCTCGTTTCTCTCTTCCGCCGCCGCTTCTCCTCCGTGCCCCAACCATCCCCTCCTCCGGAACCGAATGCAAACATCAAGAATCCTCCACCGCCGGAAGAAACCCATCAGGAATGTCAACCGGAAAAGCAATCCGATCACTCAGAACCCCGCGATTACGCAAAGTCTGAATCCCGATCGCGGGCCCAGGATGAAATGCGGTGCAACAATATCGGCAATCCGGTGGTTTCATTGGTTCATTCTTCTGAGAGGGAAATGCCGAATCCGGAAGCAGTGAAGAAGAAAAGGAAAAGGAAAATCACGAGTTCCTCTTCTGACAATGTAAGCATCTCTCTTTAGCCGTTGTGTTTTGCATTTGATTTGATCGAGTGTTGCTGTTTGCAATTAACGTGATTTTTTTCTGCAGAAAACATGTGGGCTTTGCTCTGCAAGTCTTGCAAAGGGGAGAAACCAAGCCATGTTCATCTCCGAGTGCTCCCATTCCTTCCATTTTTCATGTTTGAGCAACTATTTCTCCCATGGCTGTCATGGAATTAGTTTCTGCCCAATCTGCTACACCCAATGGAAGCAACCTCTCACTTTCCCTTCTCAATACAATCCTGCTTTTCAATATCCCACTCCTGCCTATCGTCGCCCACAGCTTCCTTCTCCAATATACGAGCCTCTCCAATTCTGCGACGATGAACCCCTTCCCGACTCAGTATCCGAGACAGATTCAGATTCACTCGACTCGCAGAGAGTGACCATAAGGGCCATACCCGAGCGCCCGTCTCTGGCTGCTTCAGAATCCGCATCTCTGTTCGCTGTTCTCGTCGGATTGAAGGCGCCGTCGCTGTCGGAAGACGGCCGCTCCTCTCAGCGCGCGCCGGCCGACATTGTCACCGTCCTTGATGTCAGTACCAGCATGAGTGGGAGAAAGTTGGCTCTTGTGAAGAGGGCCGTCGACTTCGTGATCGACAACTTGGGAGTTTCCGATCGCCTCTCGGTCGTGTGTTTCTCCGACAGCGCCACCAGAATGTTGCCTCTGCGAAGGATGACTGGCGTTGGTCGTGAATATGCTAAGCGTGCTGTTGATTCGCTGGTAGCGGGTGGATGTACAAACATTGTTGATGGGCTGGAGAAAGGGGCTCGTGTTCTTGATGAGCGGCGGCACAAGAATCCGGTGAGCAGCATCATATTCTTGTCTGATGGGAACGACACTTACGACGGGAATTCTATTACGTTTGATCGCTTTGAGAAATCCGGATTTCAGCATCTTTTGCCGCCATCGATCTGTCCGAGAAACCAAGAATCGGAAACAGAGGTATTTCCAGTTCATTCGTTTGGGTTTGGTTCGGATCATGATCCGGTGACAATGCACGGCATCTCCGATGCATCGGGGGGCACTTTCTCTTTCATCGAGTCTATTGAAATGGTTCAAGACGCATTTGCTAGCTGCATTGGTGGTCTCTTGAGTGTCGTGGTTCAGAATCTGAGATTGAGTTTGAGATCAGCATCACACGGTGTGGAGATCAAGTCTATTCCTTCAGGAAGATGCAGAAGTGAGATCTCGAATCAGGGATCGGAAGGGGTGATCAATGTTGGAGACCTCTATGCAGACGAGGAAAAGGAGTTTCTCATCGACCTCTCCATCCCTACATTCTTCAACAACAACAATGGCGAAGACAGAGAGAGAAAGACTTCACTTCTAGACCTAACATGCTCCTACAGGGATGCTGTGTCGAAACAGACAGTAGTAATCGAAGGCGACCTAGTGGAGATACGGCGGCCGGAGGTCCCATCCACCGAAGACATGGCGGTGAACTTGGAGGTGGATAGGCAGAGGAGCCGCCTCCAAGCAGCAGAAATCATTCGACAAGCTCAGGAAATGGCGGAAGCAGGGAATCTCAGAGGCGCAAGAAGCCTTCTAGCGAAGAAGAGGAAAGATCTGATGGGGTCAGCTTCGGCTCAGGCAGGAGATGTGATGATCAAGTGGCTGGAAGGAGAGATGGAAGAAACAGAGATGCGAATGGGGAGTGAGAGTATGTATATGGAGTCGGGGAGAGCTTATGCTCTGGCAGGGATGAGCTCACACGCCACCCAGAGGGCGACGACTAGAGGGTCCAAGGTGGGCGGAGCCGGCGGTTATGGCACGCCGCAGATGGCGAATATGGTTAAGAGATCTCGGCGGCAGAAGAAGGCAACACCACTTCCATGGAAGAGCTTTGAATTGCAATGCAATGTAGGCTTGCCTTTTGAATCTGTTTCGAATAATATGAACTAGTTTGGTTTTCTTTGTTCAGGTATTACCAAATAAATGGGAATTTTTTCTTGCTTCTAGCAAATTAATCTATGAATGTTGTGTTAAGCAACCGTTTGTGGTAGTCATTAATAAATAATCGGAGAATCGTCAATTTATAATCCAAAAGATAGTTTAATTATCGATTCAGGATTCAAAAGATGATTTCTCAATTCAGAACTCGAATGATCAAACTATTGAGGTCCTGGATTAAAAATTATACGATCTTTTTGAGTCATAAATTGAGAATTTTGTGATATTTCAAAGTCCTGAATTGAGAATTAATTTTGTAGGTCATTGATCAATAATTAAACTATCTTTGGTAGTTAATAAGAATAGATTTGAATTTTTTTGGATTGATAACATAAACAATTTTTCACACTTTTGTCCAACATGATACATAATGAAAAAGCTCTATAATATTGAGCATTTATTGAATATAGATAAAGAATGTAAATTAGTATCAAGAAATCGATTCCAACCAATAATTTAAATAATTTGAACGGTTGTTTATTTATTTATAAAAACAAAACATTTTGCCATAAATAAACCATCAAAAATGATATTGTTCGGTTCAATTGAATCATAATTGTCAACTACAAATGATGTTTTTTAGTTTAATTGGAAAGAATTTCATAATTCCAATCATCGAATTCTAATATTAATTTATAATTATGATACATTCTCTATTACTCAGAATCCGTACATAAATTTGGAAGAAAATATTTTTTTGTTTGATTTCATTTAATTTTTTAGAGATGATGAAAAAGATGCTAAATTACATTTATGAGAGATGGAGCATGCAATAAATTTTGATGGGATTACATGTTGATATATTATAGATATATCAATCAATATTTAGTATCAAATCCATATTTCTATGAATCTATCTAATACTTTTACATCTCAAAATTGTCATTTAAGGATCCAAAAGATAATTTGATTATCGATTCAGAATCTGAAAATGATTTGTCAATTTAGAATTTGAAAGATCAAATAATTCTCAATTCATAATATGATATTGAGATTTGGATTGAAAATTGTATGATCTTTCAGTCATGAATTAAGAATTTTCGTGATCTTTTAGATTCTGAATTGACAATTAAAGTATCTTTCAGATCATGGATTGATAAAACACCTTTTTCATCATATTAAAAAATTAAAATGAATCAATTCACGAAATTGGAATTCTGGAAATAATATAATAACAACGTAATTTAATTCTTGATATAATGAGAGATTATTCACAAATAGATAAAAAAAAATTCTACACAAACAAAAAAAAAGGAAAAAAAAAGAGAGAGAATTTTTTTTGGATATTTCACATAAAGCATTTCCTCTTGGTGGAGCGACAGCCATTGTTTACCTGCAAAATTTTGAGAAGCGATTCAACTTCTTCGCTCGCCACCACCTGCAACTGGCGCAGCCTCCTCTTGCGTGCGACGGAGCGTCGCCGCTTCATGGGCGCCGGCGGGCAGCTGAGGGCGGTGGGAATCATGTGGCGCGGAGATCTTGGTGTGTGGCATTCTTCTTCTTCTTCGTCGTCGTCGTCTACATTTTTGCAGATTTCATCATAGGAATTGTTGATCTTGATAATGGGTAGCCTCAATTGAAGATCCGCAGCCATGATTATTGTGGAGAAAAAGGCCTGATTTTCTACGTCAATTTATGTATGCGTGGGGAGGGGGGTGGGGTAGAGTGAGATATCATAAAGTGAGTTTTTTTTTTAATTTCTTTAATCTTACAACTATTTCTCACACGTATATTCCAATCTCGTTGAAAGGCTTCTTTTCTGATTTTTTTCTTCTTTCTTTTTTTGGTTGTTTATTATACTAATTTTTAGAGACATCTCTTCTTCTATCTATATTAAATTGTATACATTTTTAAATTATTTAAAATTAGAAACACAAATAGAAGCATTTATTCTTTTACAATTTTGATCTTCAACTTAATTGGATTAAATGCTATTTGGATTTTTACATTAACTGTGCATACCATAACACAACACATCATAATTAGAAACATAATACCCTATATTTAAGTTAAAATTAATTGGTAAGTTAATTTTTTATTTTTAATATTTTAATTATATAAACATAAATTATTTAATTTGAAAAATATAAAAATAACGCAGAACTGGATTAGATAGCATCTAACTCGATTAGTCGGGCATTTAGGTGGCGCCCAGAGGAGGACCTATGTATGACTTTGGGGTACACTTGTACCCCCAAATTTTTATTTTCTGGTTATTAAATTTATATATTCATTTTTGTTTATTTATATAAATTTTTATATAATGTATCCCCAATTTGATTTTATTCATATATTGTATCCCCATTTATGATTTTTTGGATCCGCCTTTGGTGGCGTCTAACCCAAGCTTTACAACAATGTATATACCCCCTCTGTCTCTATTTAATAGTCCCATATGTAAAAGACACAAAAGCCGATGTATGTGAGTGTAGTGAAATTAATAATTTATTGGTGTATGTGAAAAAAGTTACCATTTTAGGAAATGAGACTAAAAAAAAAATAAGAGGACTAATAAAATGGGACAGAAGGAGTATTATATAACTAAAACCCTGCTCCTTGAGCTCAATTTACATGTGGCAAGTAAAATAAATAATTTCATATTGGATTAAATTATTGATGCAACTTGCAAGTTCAAATTATAGTGTGTAAATTAAGTAGATCCACATTTATAATGTGTTGGGCTAGGATCCAAAATTAAGGGTAAATTAGGCAATTAAATATAAGGGGAGCCCACGTGAGTCAGTCAGTGTGTGGAAAATCAAGCAAACTCGATTTCAAAGCCTAATAAGTTACTACAAGTGTTGGTAGGCTTTCCATTCTTACTTCATTATGCAATTTTATTATTCATTTATTAATATAAACCAATATTTAACAATTCAGCACTCGAAAAAATAGCTTAATTATCGATTTAGTTAACTAAATGATTAATTTTCAATTCAGGAAAGATCATATAATATTAGATTTTAGATTAAGAATTATTTGATCTTTCAGTTCCTAGATTGAAAAATTATTTTTTGGGTATTAAACTATCTTTTAAGTCTTGAATTAATAATTCTCATTTTAAATACTATCTAAAGAGTCCAATCAGAAGATAAAAATTGTTTTATAAGAAGAGCATGATTATCATTCTATTTGAAGCCATGATTTGTAAAGACCCGGGAACTGGAGTAGAGAGTGAACACTAGTGCAAAAAATACTGACAATGAGCAGCTCTTATAGATTTCCATCGGAATGAGAGGAACTTCAAAACCATATAGCAATAAGACTGTATAGTTTCAGAAGATTCATATCAATATGATGCATCATATTTTCCGGCACTCATTCTACAAAACTCCAAAATCAAACGTACTTAACCTAGAATAAAACTATTCTATGTTGGAAATGATTTGTGGAATCAACCATCAACCTGGAGTCGAATACTATTGATAGATAATATGACCGACCTCGGGTGAGTTAGTTTGGACCCTCAAGGGTGGGGCCCCGTTGCATACATGCTACATACAACAGATATGCAACTCTCACAAAACACATTCTTGTTGAAGCATCACACCACTACAAAGATCTGAGAAATCATTCAGTCCACAACTTCACAAATGAAGAGATAATCGCCTTCACTAGAGCCAGGAGGGGATTGGTTTCCGGTTTCTTCGCTGCGCCGTCGTCCCATGTTTCACTGATGACAAAAAACAAATGGAAAATGGAAAGTGAAGGCCAAAAAAGAATGGGAGAAGCTACTGACTTACAGATTGATTCTGTCCAGAGTGGGATTGTTCCCCTTGCTATTATTCTCTCCGTCGCCGGATTTTCCTCCACCGGTTCTACAACTGCCGGCCTGCAAGAGCAAGGTTGTATGTGTGATTCACATTAGAGATTCAAGTCACGAGCTCGAGCTAGCAATCAGTGACACATAGCCATACCTTAGCTCTGTCAGGCAAGGTTTCAAGCTCTGGAACGTCAGCAGCATCGAGCTCGAGCACACTGGGTTTGGATGCTGATGGAAGCTCTCCGTTTTCCATTACTGGGACTTGAAGACTCGGCACTGCTTTCCCATCCCCATTTTCGCCATTCAGTTCCACTGTCGAATGTGGAAGCTTTTTCTCACTATCATCCGACGTTTCAGCTGCTACTTGCCGTTCACCAGAATCTTCCGACATGTTGTTAGTTGTTCTAGGAAAAGGCCTCAATGGAAATGTTTCCACCACTACATCAGAGATTGTATGAGATTTTATTGCAGGTGATGTTTCTACATTTCGAGGTTCAAGTTTCACTCGGCCCTGAGTTTCCTCTGCTTTGGGCTGAGTATAAACTCTTTGCCTGAATTCTTCAGCCTTATCAACTGTCTGATGCTCATTACTAAGCGTTTGACTCCCTGGCCGCGAATCAATATCATCGTAAAGATCAGCACCGGTTATGAGTGATTTATCCGAGTATGGACTTCCATAGACCACCTCAAAGCCATTCACAACACTTTCCTCAAACTCAAGGCTTTCCGATTGAGGTGAATTCGAGACCTCTTCAGTGGTTTTATCCTGGTAATAATTCGGTACATGATGGCTTTCACTCATTCCATCTGACCCTACATCAGTTTGTTCACCATTCAATCCAGAGGGGTAAGATCCCTGAAAGGTCGACGTGTTTACACCACTCGAACATTGATTTTTTTCGGGCACAATATGTGTAACCGCGTCAACACTATATGACACTGACAAATCAATAAGAGGGTCCATAGAAATAGATCCTAACGGGTGCTGTTCCAGAAACTCAGAAAGGCTATGCTCTTCCGAAGACACTTTAGGAGGAGCTAAAACTCGATTTTCTTGAATTATCTCTCTAACAATCTCCCGGACTGTATAGAAGGAACCACCAACTTCTTTATGTGTAAGGTTGAGGGATGGGAAATTCCCTTCGTTTGATATCTGATATCTGAGAGCAATAATATACTTGTTTAAGATGATGGGCTTCAAGACAACTTGGCATATATGAGACATGTTATAAAAAGGATTCATTAGGTAATACATTTTGATTGATCGCGCTATATGCACTCATCAACTGGCCGAGTAATGCTCCACGAACATACGGTGAGTTTATATGTACATCAGCAATAGATTATAGGGGAAAGAAAGTAAGACATATATATATATAGACAGCAAAAAAAAAGATCCTTAAGAGTGTAAAACATAATACAAAATAAATATTCATTGTAAGATATCAGACAAAGTAGCACATAGTTTGGAGTGACTGTGAGTTTAAGTTTTCCCAATCATTCAGATTTCGGAAACAGACAAATCTCTTTGCAGAAAAGTTTGGTAACAAAATAATATCCAAATCATTATTAAGAGTTTCTCAGCAGTTTTAATGAAGATAATGTGGAAATGCATAGACCAAGACTTAATAAAAATGAGTATAGTGGTATTACTTGTGTATGAAAGATTCGATCATCGACTTTCTCTCCTCTTTTGAGCGTCTGATTCTCGACTTCCTCCCACCTGCATCACTGCTAGTGGCAAGTGCAAATGCTTGCCCAGCCCAGCCAACCTTGCAGGAATGCATGGCTTAGGCCTTGGATGTAGACAGCAAAGCCAAGGTACAAATCTGAAGATAGTAAATTTAAAACACGAGAGACGAGGGCCTCGTTATCTTTACATAAACGAAAAACCATTCTACTGAAAGAAAGCAAAACCAGGTGGCACGTTTAAGGAGCAGATAAACAACCTTCTACCAATGATGCCTTCCAATATACAACAGAACAATTCAAGACAAAAGATACTAATATAAAAGCATGTCTATTTGAGCCTTTTAAGACGAGCAAATAAATCTTGATGAGAAAATAGAAGGAAACAATATGCCAAAAAGCTTTCAGACCAATGGCGAATCCAAGTGGGGGCTGGGGTGGGGTCCAGCCCTCCTAGTCGGGTTTTTTTTTCGTTTTAGTAGTGTAGAATCAGATTTTTTATGTGATAGCCCCCTAGTTAAGAAGAAAAATGAGCTAAAAAGGAAGGGAAAATAGTATTTTGGGGCTTAGGTAGTTGAAAAAAAATCATTTTACTCAACTTTTTCATTTCTTTTAATCACCTAAAAATCTAACGGAGCCCCCCTACTAAGATTATCTAGATCCGCCATTGATTCGGATTGAACTAGAAGAGAAGACAAACACGTCAATTCACTGCTCTGCATTCAAGAAAATCAAAGAACATTAAAACTCAAATTCGAATTCACTTTGGTAGAGATTGCCATATCTAAACAATTACTGCATCTCCTAAAACTCTCAATAATCCATGAATAAACAAAATGCGAAAAGTCTAAACAAACAGCACAATTTGCAGGAAAATAAACAGGAACGAATAACTATAATGCAAGTGAACATTGATATACACAAAATGTAATCCAGTGTTGAAAATAAACAGAGAAAATAGAGCGGGAAAAGTAGATAGCCAAATTATCAAAACAAGAAACTCAAAGTTTGAATATTTTCTTCAACACAGCATCATTCCCGCATTTCAGCATCATCGTAAAGAAAACCCAACAACAATTTAAAAACTAAAACCAGTAAACACCCAACAACAAAACTATCAAGAAAATCACTCAAACAAACATGTAAAAAATGAGCTACGCCTATGCTCGAATTTCAAGAAAACAAAACAAGGGAAATTTGAGCCAGAATTGATGCAAGCAAATAGAAATCGTGATCTGAGAAACTTTACCAAGGAAGAGTAGATTAAAGCGAGGGAGATGGGTTTCGGAAAAATGAGGGAGTGGAGTCGACACTGAGTGAGGGTAAAATAATAAACCCTACTCAACATAACAGTATAATTTCCTTTTTTCTTTACCTTTTTTAAATTATAGTATGACTGATTGAGGGAAAAGTAGCAGTGTAAGAATTTCTAGACTTTTAAGAAAAAAAAATTGTCACATGAGAATTTAGGCTAATTTTTTTATACGATAATAATATTTTGGGGGTTAAATTATTATATAAAACAGACTGACAATATAAGATAAGGTATGGTTTGTTTGTTGAAATTCTCAACTGATATGTAAGGCCCAGTGCCAAATTTTCTAAATAAAAATATATGAGTTGGTCTCATTTCAGGATGGTCTTATCATTTTCTTATTGTGAGACGGACATGAATACATTATTTCAATAAGTTAAATACATCATTTTATTTTTAAAAATTACATTATTGGTAACAAAGAAATACATCATTTGCAATAAAAAAACACATCATTTCATTAAATTCGTTTCACAATAAAAATGGTGAGACATCATTTGCAATAAAGAAACACATCATTTCATTAAATTTGTCTCACAATAAAAATAATGAGACCGTCTCATCTGAGAATTTGCCAAAATATATATTTCAATTAAATTTTACATGGATATAGAAAAAACACAATTTCATAAGAACTATGATTGTAAAAATTATTAAATGTTAACCCGACATTAAGTAGGTACTAGAACCAGGTGTTTAGGTCGCTTAGGCAACGATTACTTGTTGAACTGTACCAATCTAATGATTTTCAGTTCGGTTAAGGATCGTCTAGCACCAAAACAGGATTTAGGCCAAACTTTTATTACAGTGGTGAGAAGTAAGAAAAACCCAACTAGTATTTTTTATTTTATTTTTTTTTAGAGAGAAACTAACAAAGTTCATTGTATGTGTAAGAAGTATCTAAAACAAAGAAATACTATTGGTAAATTATACTCTTAGGACTTCCTTCCTGACCACCCATAAGTAAACAAATAGACAAATATCATCCACACACAAATCAAACATTATACGACAAAACAAAACAAAAAAATTCAGAAAAAATATCAACCAGAAATCAATTGATGATGGATTTAGGAAGGAAAAAAAAAAGTGTAAAAGATGAAGGCTTTTGAGACATGAACTCATTATTACAACAAAAAAATAGATGAAGTGTTTGTGTGTGTCAAATTCTGCTTTACTATCATATGGTTATGGTAGGAAGAAGCCATGCACACAGAGCTTCTTCAAATGGGATTTTGGCAGAGGCAAAAGCAGTGAGGCAGAGCCCAAGTATTATGAAGACATAGACCTCCCATTCCCTCCCTCTCTACTCTCCAAAACATTCTTGAAAGGTAACAACATTCTCATCCATATCCATCTCTGTCTGAATTCTTAGGTCAGAAGTCTTGTAAGAGATAGGGGTGTAAACGAATCGAGCCGAGTCGAGTAGTGTTGTGCTCAAGTTCGATTCGTTTAGTATCGAATTGAGGTTTGAGTTTTTTTTTATCGAATACTTTGATGTTCATGAACTTTATCGAGTCTAAACAAACTTTCTAAATTTGGAAATATGCTAAGAATAGTCATTATTATTTTGAAAGAAAAATGTATTAATATCATATACATGCTCAAAAATTCAAATTTTCTCATAATTATGACGATTTGTCATTATTGTTACTCTTACATCGTGAAAATATTATTTTTATAAATGAAATTATTTTATATTTCTTATTAATTTTAGCTTACGGGTCGAATATTATGATACTCAAGTTTGATTCATTTAATAAACGAGCTCAAATGAGCTTTTACCGAGTCGAGATCTAGAAAAGCATTGTTTCATGACAAGATGTTGATCAGACAGGGAGCTGAAATGCTGCTACAGGGCAAGAGCAGATGGATTCAGCGCAACCGAATTCCACTACAAATGCGACTTCAAGGGGCCGTGTGTGATCATTGGCTACACGAGCAAAAGTTTCAAATTCGGCGCCTTCAACCCCGAAGGCTACAGAAGCACGGACGATTACTACGACTCGTTCGATCCATTCCTCTTCTACTGGCCAAACGACGGGACCACCAGTACTGATGATGGTCCCGTTGTCCTGCCTAAGGTAGGGGGCAGCGGCGCTGCCCTCTTTGATTATATGCCCGTGGGGGCCCGCAGTTTGGGGCCGACGGGCTGTTGATAGGGCCCCCGTTGGCCCCGGTGATGGGTGGTTTTGCGGGGCCTGACACGAACTCCGGCGTTGGTGACTTGAGGCAGGCTAAGTCTAGGTTGGGGCTGTCTTATGCTAGAAGATTGGATGGGAAGGAGTCTTTGTTTGGGGATGAGTCTAGGGCTACTCTTGAGGAAGTCTTGGTGTTTTGTAGCCCTCAAATTGCTAGCTTGTATTAGCCACTTGGCTCTTGTAGTGTGTGTTTGTTTAAGACATGATGTTTCTTCAAAGCATTCTATGTTTAAACAAGTAAACAATCAACATCACAGTGTTTGAACACCTAATGCTAGGGGTGCATACGGTTTGGCTTAAACCAGTCGAACCGGTCAAACTAAATTAATTTGGCCGATTTGGCTGGTTTAAGAGAAGTGGCTTGGCCGGGCTGCTTTGAGAAATCTCAAATCTGATAATTTAGTTTGACCGACGGTTTGAAGGGTGAAATCGATCGTTTGGGCTGGACCGGCAATATATATAAAATTATTTTAAATATAATAATAATAATAATAATAATAATTAAATATTTTTTGATATAAAACCCCAATATTTATATTATTTCAAATTGGACCTTTAGAAACCAACTTCTAATTTCTTCTCTCTTACAACTGTAATCTTATTTATTTATTACTCCATTTATCTTTGATTTATAATTAATAGCAAGTGGATTATATTAATATTAATTATATTTTTTCCATCATTCAATATTAAAAATTGTCAAAATCATATACAAATTTCGTTGTTTGCACTATTAGTCAAATGATTTTTTAAACCTGTTTTAATATAGTTTGGTCAGTTTGGTTTGAAATAATTATTTCGTTGGTTTTGTTTGTAAAAATTTCAAACCATAATTATTAATTTAACCGATATTTCGTCGTTCAAACCAGCCAAATCAGACCGTGCACACAGAGAGAGAGAGAGAGAGAGAGGCACAATATGTTGATCTGCATAATCATTTTTATTGATGAGAAAGGAGTGGCACGACGTCTAGAATTACAATGCAGATTACAATAGGCTTAAATAACATCTGGCTGTTGACTGATAATAAGTGTTGTTTCTATAAAGCTTTACACCATGCATGTATATTGAGAAGAAGAAATTATATAAAGAAACTATTAGTCCTCATTTGGGAAGCTTTCAAGAAACTGTCTAATTATATTGCGCTCATCAGTTGAAAGGTCAGGGTCACCACCGGTTAATCGATTCCGAATTGCAGAATTGGTGCTGCTGGGATCATCGTCCAACACCTGCACCACATCAGCAGGCAAAGAAAAAATGAGCAGTCAGGCAAAAACTATGGAAGCATTCTCTATCAATTATTTGAATCATTCTTTGTCGGACCTCCTTCGATGGTAGCCATCTGGTATTAGTCAAGACTCAAGATCAAGAAACAGTGTGCAAGGATGCTAACGAAACTTCATATGACAGGAGGCCCTAGGGATGAACAAAACCAAACAGAACCAGCAGTTTTCGGTTCGGGCTTTTAGTACATTTAATTTAAGTTCCGTCTGGATTTTTTAGAGTTTTCGATTTTTAAGGCTTTGCTATATAGTTTTTGTATTTATTTATATAATTAAAATAAAAAACAATAAAACATAGGAGTATAAAACAAAATTATAAAATATTTATTTTAATTTAAATCTCTAAATTAAAATATCTAATCATTAAAATATATGTTTTAATTCAAGTAATTTATAAAAACGTGCAAGAAATTTCGGTTCAAACCAAAACCGAAACCGCCTACTCAGTGCAGTTGGGTTTGGATTTTGAAAAAATTCGGTTTAGCGGTTTGAGTAGTTCGGTTCAGTTTTCAGACCGAACATACCATAGCTCATCCCTAGGAGGTCCCCCATGCATTGAGTGGGAAGACTTACCTCAACATAGTTGTTGACATGGCCATCTCGGTTGGGACTAGTTACTGGCTCGTGTGTATTGCAGATCCATTCGCCATCGACAATGTACTTGTATTCATAGAACCCTTCCTGTCAAGACAGAGATAGCAGTTGAGTTTTGTTCACAGTTTTCAGAATCATAGATTGTCTTGAAATCTGATAGAGATAATGTACTCACAGGTAGTTGTCTATGTAGGATCCATAGACCTTCTTCTTCATTGTACGAAAGAGGTATTCTCTGCCAAGAATTTACAGTATAGATGAATTTTGTGAGCATCTCATATGTTGGAAAAAGAAAATGTGTTAATGATGCAAGAACAAAGCTGCCTGACCTTGAATCACTAACTAGCATTATTGTAAAAATCCCGCCTAGGACCGCTTAGGCCCTGTCTAGGTGTTAGGCGATACCTAGCCGAATCGAATATCCTCAAATCCTCTTGTCTATTCAGTTTGGCGAGTAATCGGCGTCTAGGAGTGCCTAGACCACTTAATTCGCCTAGGCGCCGATTTAGGTGGCCGACTAAGCAGGCTATGTGTCGTATAATCAATTCAACCAGCCTATTTTTTATGTTTTTTTTAAAAAATAATCAAAATTTATATAATTTTAACTTTTATCTATTGATAACATTATTATAAACATTAACTATGAAAAGTTAGTTTACCGATTACCTTTCACTAGAAATGCCTAAGCCCCGCTTAAACCGCCTAGAAGTTAGGCCTCACCCAAACGCCTGGCTAGCAATTTTTACAACCTTGCTAACTAGAGGTAAAACCATTGGAATTATTCAGTTTCGAATTACCTGACCCCAACCGATGTCTAGTCCTGAGATCTCTACTGTTTCACAGCCATCGCCATGCCATTTCAACTTCACAGGTTTCTTCTTAAGGCCTGTCAGCTTTAAATCAAAGGAAATAAATTTAAAACCACCATTAAAAGATGTACTTGATGATGAATAGTTAATTGATTAAACACCAACCAAGATGCAAGAAAACTTTGAGGAGACGACGTGGTTCATTTTTTTGCAAGATAATTTAAATATTATTGCAGAAGACAAGGAAAACAGGGACTTACAATATCAACAGTTGCACTTTTTATAGCTTCTAGCTTCGGAAAGCATGACCGCTTGCTCTGCAGACAGACAGAGAAGAGAGCAGTTGTGCCCCTCAGAAACAGACAAATAATGTTACAAACAAACAGCTCCAACTAAGGATTTACCATAAGTAATTCGTGTGCTTCATTGAGCGTGTAGCCTAGAAGCCAAAACATGTAAGCCACCTACAGTTTCAACAGCAGAATGCATAATTTTCAATATACTACTTCAATATATCACAAACAATTGGGTAGCAGTGAAGAACATGAATGGTGTAATGCAGATATTTTGCACCATGTCATTTTATCTATCTGCGAGCCAGATAAATAAAGCTGCAGTTTTAGATGTTTACAACAACTTGAGTATTTCACTGTAAATTTCTAGTCTTGCGCCAAAACAGACTCCCCGTCGCTTCAAATGTAATCGAAACACTGATATTATGTAATATGGCCATCTAAATGGAAGATTATTCATTCAAGAAGGTGTATAAGCATATAAAGCAATGCTACACTGTGGAATGCCTTTTTTGGAATTCCTATTGTAGAAATGGAGTATGCTACCAAAGGCTCCAACCAACTCCAGAACAAGCAGAAGTAATATAAAGGAAAGAGAGCTTGAGATATCATAAAGTCAGACTAAAAATCACTAAAGGAATAAAGTTTAAAGCATACAGCTGTTGCAGGTGCTCTTCCAAGACCAGCAGTACAATGTATATAGGCCACACCTCCATTCTGACTGATGGCCTTGTGCAGTTTAGCTACCACTGCTGGAAGCCGTAATCGCAGATCAAATGCATCAAAGTCCCTGCTCGACACAAGAATTACAAACACTGCTGTAAGTGACATTTTTTGGCATATCCAATTTCCTTCTAAGCCCTTCTTGGATTCCTTGTTGGAGCACCTATCTCAAACTAATACATATTGATTGAATGCTGGGAGTAATTAGTGATTTCTCGATGTTCAGCCTAATCATTCAAGGAGAAATGAAACTGCAGAAAGATCACTTTCTTATAGTACAAGAAGTCACCAACCTAATTTCAGCACGCACATGTTGAATGTCACTGAAGCTGTTGGCATATTCGCGAATGGCAGCAATATCAACCCCAAAGTATCTGAATATCTTAGTTAAGGGAAGAAACAAAATTCATCACCAGGGGCTTACCAGGTATTTAGCATAGAGTTTGGCAAAAAACAAAGTATTCAGCATAAAGACCCCAAAACTAATAATAGATGGAGTCAAGTACATATGCATGGAATCAACTTATTAAGACCATAGCCGGATACTCGAGATCTGAGTTTTGTTGCAAGCAGAATATAGTTTTCACTCCAATGGCGCGAAGCTTGTCAACATCTTCTGGAGTCTGTCAAAAGTCTTAAGTGAAGTTAAAACATGGTAAAAACATAAAACACTACCAACATAAGACTTCAAATGTTTAATACCATTTACCTGTAGGCATGATCCCACAATTAGGTCCGGACGAATGAAGTTGTAGTTCATCCCAAGTTCATGCCTATAGGTTAACACTGCACTCCATCGAAGTTAAGGCAGCCAAATTACGATTAGAGAGGCAAAAGAAAACCAGAACCAACAAGGAAGCATGTAAAAATCATAAGTAAAACTCACAACAAAAAAGGGTAAGTTAATAAAGCCATGAGATTAATAGATCAAGGTAACCTCATGAACCAGAAATGCATAAAACACTTCTTTAGAATGTACAAGACCACAAATAGTGTTCATCTTCACCCGTGGCCTCAGAAATATTTTTATGTAAAACACCATTCATTTCTAGAACAAACAAGGAGCATACCAGCTCCCATGGCAGCAGTCATGTCATGACTGTATGTTTCGGATTTGTCTCCTATATCAGCCGTCTCCTCTACTCCTTTTTCGGCCGTCTCACTTTCAGTGCTTGGAACAGAACCAGATGCTGCCTAAAATTTGATCCAAAAAATAAAAATGAGGGAAGTAAGGATTTCACAGAATCACAAATTTTTTGCAGATATATATCTATTCAAAAAAACAAAAGTGAGAATCACTCAGAGAAATACTTCACTCTTACACAACACACCACATTTCTAACCTCCGCAAAGGCGATCGAACTTCGAGATAAACCAGCTCCTTTAACCATCGCCTGCACCAAAAAAGGTTATCAAAAAGCAGCATTCTGAAAGATCATACACATCGCCATAAATCATACAAACAAAAAAGAAGAATTAAAATCAAAATCACATGTTACCAATGAAGTAGCAGCATACGAAGGCTTAGCAGAATACCAAGAGAAGCTCTGCAGAGGCAGAGCCGAGGTTCTGCCGAAAATTAGAATCCAGAAACCAATCAACCGGGGGTGTGAAATCGGAAAAGAAAAACAGCTAACGAAAAACATAACAAAAACTATACCTGGAGAGATTTTGGAGGCAATTCATCTCTGCGGACTGCAGTGGAGTGAAAATTTTGCTTCAAAAGTTTGAGTCCTTTTTTTTTGGTGGGTTTCGCTTTATGACGGTATATTCAGATATTTTTTTTATTGATGCTTGTTGCTTGTGATTGAATGAAGAGAAATTGGCGTGTAGTAGAGATATCATTATCAACCATTGGGCTGAGATGCCATGTGAAGCTGCCGCTTTTGTAGTTATTTCTCTCATCTCTTTGCAAAACTCATAAACCGCTAATTGCTAATCGAATATTCATATCCAACTTAGCACTAGGGTTGGTAAGAAATCGAAAAAATTGAAAATCAAAAGATTTTTGATTATTTTAGTTTTCGGTTCGATTTTTTTTTTTTTTTGGATCGAAATAATTAAATAACCAAATATATATATATATATATATATATATATAAATTAATATATAATTATGTTTTTAATATATATTAAAATATATATATTATATAAATATATATAATTTTTATTTTTCCTATAACCCAAAACCGAATACGAATTTTAGTTCGATTATCTCAAATATAAATTTGATTATTTTATAGGCCAAAACCGAAACGAATAATCGAATATTCACCCCTACCTAGTACCTAGCCGGTCTAAACCAATAATAAATCGATATTTTATTATTTAATTTCAACATTATAAATATAAATCTTAATAAGTAAAAAAAATTAAAGTACAATTGTCGATTAATTTTCAAAAGATAGTTCAATTATCAATTTTGGACCTAAAATATTAATTCTCAATCCAGCCAGAACCTCATATTGAAGTCTTGAATTGAGAATTTTCTGATCTTTTGAGTCTTGAATTGAGATTTTTTGTGATCTTTCAGGTCAACAATTAAGAATTAATATTTCGAATCCTAAATCGATAATTAGACTCTTTCGGATTCTGAAATGATAATTATTCTAAAAATAAAATTATTTAGATTTTATATTTTTTTTAAAAATAAAAAATCTGGGGTCTATGAACCCTAACCTAATTATTAGACCGCGCCTAATCAACGTTTAAGTGACGCTAATTAAAAAAATACTATATATAACAAGAGCGATTTTGAGGTTTTCGGTTAAATTAACGGCCGCTAGCTCCTAGGCAACGATTTTTTTATGGCAAAAACTTGGGTTAGGCAGGCCTAAACGGTTTAGGCGGGTTTTATCATACCCAAATGGGTTCAACCATCCCAAATAGGGTATATTATATGGGTTTGGGCTTGGGTTAATGGATAAAACCCGCCTAAAGATTGGGTTATTGAATAAAACCCGCCTAAATCGTTTAGGCCTGCCTAACCCAAGACCTTCCTTTTTTTTTATTGCTCCTAACTTTGAGCTTTTTAATTGAGACTACACTAATTTTGACCTTTCCTACTAGTCTTGGATCTCTCTCTCATAAAAAAATTAATAAATTATATCCTCATTATTAGTTTCATTTACTTTTGATATAATAATTAATAATACATAAATAAAAAAAATTAATAATTTATTAATAAGTATACATTAATTTTTTATTTTAATAATGAAACATACAATATAAAATAAAATTAATAAAATAGAGGAAGTATTTATTTATTTATTTAAATATCCTAGGCACAAAAATGAGCATTCCAATAAGATCTACACTCTCCTCTGCAACTCACTCACCTCAATACAAGTGTCCCATCAAACGTGACTATTTGGGTCCGATTCACGTGTCAAACTTTAAAAATAATAAAATTACAACTTTATGAAGTTTTACTAAATTTAAAATATTGTTTTAGGAACTACTCCCTCCGTCCCGGTCAAATTGTCCACATTTGATCGAGCATGATAACCAATGCATGTGAGTGGTAGTGGGAGTTAGTGGGATGAATATTTTATTGATGAGTGTAGAAAATTTGCTATTTTAGGAAAGTGGACTAATATTGTGGGACAGACGAAAAAGAAAATGCGGACAATTTAGGGACGGAGGGAGTATAAAGAAAGAAAAAAAAGGAAATTGTTGAAGGAACTGTTTGGGGCAAGCCTAGGAGGTCAAAGCCAACTCACAACTCGATAGCCCAGCCGGTCCAAAGCTTACAAATAGGGGTGTAATTGAACTGAGTCGAGTCGAGTAGTGTCGTACTCAAGTTTGATTCGTTTAGTATCGAGTCGAGCTTCGAGCTTTTTTGTCAAACATTTTAAAGTTCGCGAACTTTATCGAGCCTAAACGAACTTTCTAAATTTGGAATATATTTAAAATATTCATTATTATTTTATAAGAAAAATTATTCATTTTAAATTAATATCATATTCATGCTCAAATTCTAAATTTTCTCATTATTAGAAAAACATATCATTATTGTTACTCTTAAATCATGAAAGATATTATTTTTATAAAATTAATTATTTTATATTTCTTACTACTTTTAGCTAGCGAACTTGTTCACGAGCTCACGAGTCGAATACCATGATACTCAAGTTTGGTTCGTTTAATAAACGAGCTCGAATGAACTTTTATCGAGTCGAGATCTGAATAGCTTACGAACAGTTTGACTCATTTACAACCCTACTTACAAATTACTCACTCTACTAGAAATGGAGGTATTAAAGCATTTAAGTCACGTGATAAATACCGACCCCAGTTCGTCCTCGATACCTACCACGACGTGGGCTAGCCATAGAGGAAACCAATCACTGACCCAGAGGCTCGGCGGCACAAGACCACTGCAAACCCTAATTGACGTCAAGAATCCCGAGCGGCTTCGAAATTCTCGGTGATCACGAGCTCGCCATCAGCTAGGATTTAATCTAGAATTCTCTCCTTCACTTTATCTATAAATAGGGGTTGATATATCAATTTTCCTTATTTCAAATTGTATCGAAATTCTGCCAAAATTATACGAAAATGCTACTTTTCTACGTTCATCTATCTATTTTTTTTTGCTTTAATTCTATTCATTTCGCATTTACTTTATCTTGTATAATCAATTTCCGTGATTTATCTATGCCAATTATCGTATTCTTTCTATTGCCTATTATTTCTTGTAACGATTCTAAGGGCTCCATTTACTTCCGTAAATCGAACCTCAACAGAAACTATACCAAATGATTGAATATTGCATTTTAAAATTATAGCACTTTCCTGAAAAGCCATCGTATAAATCAAGTTTCCCAAAATCATATCGCTTACAGTTGCATCCGTATAAAAAGAAAAACCAAGAACAAAGTGTAACAATCTTTGGTAAAACTATCAGATATCCTGTTAATTAAATAATTAAGCATTTTATAATTAAATACCATTATAATTCAACATAATCCAGCTCCATCATATCCATCATATTCGGGCCATCCTCCACCACAGTTTGAATGTCTAGCCCGGCGGCTTGATTCTGCGGCAACGGAAAGTTCCAGAAGGAATCAGAATTCTCAAAAAAGATGTAAAATGCAGCCAGTGATGCCAGAAACAGCCCCAGTAGTAGCAGGTAGATTTGCCAATCTGCAAGTAGAAGCAAAAAACAGAGTTAAAGCCAATGCATTTGTCTACGATGATGAGAGAGAAGGGAGTTGGACGAGGATCGGATTGGATTGGATAGAGAGACCTTTCCAATCAGCAGGAACAGTGAGTTTTGTTGCCATCACTCCCCATTCTTTGGAAGTGGTCAGTACTACCCTGCAATGCACCAAAAGCGGTCGAGTTACTCAGCGTGTGAGCTCTCTTGTGAAATGAATCATGTTTGGCAAATCTAGAAAAGATATTAGCTAGTGACTACAATGTATCTCAGCATTATATAAATAGAATGAGAAATAGAGAAAACGATTTTTCAACAATGCTGATATTTTTTTTCCAAGCCTTACCTTTCACTAGGACAGAACTCCAATGATGTAATTTTGGATCCTAGGTGTAGCCTCTTGCTCCAGTGGCGGATTTCCATGTTTTTCATTTCAACAACACATATATCTCCATCCTTGCTCCCCCTTGAATTAAGAGAGAGAGAGAGAGAGAGAACAATGTTCAGTCGTTGACAAATAATTTAGGCAAAGGTAATGCTAAAACATGCAAAGTTAAAAAACTAAAATTGGATCTACATTTACCCATGGAACTCCAGAGTGTGGTTAAAGAAATCCTATGCCAAATTTTTGCTCCAGTGACATTTCGAAAAATATGTTGAAAGTTGAGAAGTTTTGCATATTTCAAAGGTCATGATATTCATGAAAAACAGGTATAAAGCCATAACTTGACATAAACCCTTTATTAAAGGTTACAAATTTACTAGTGAAACAGATCATAAATTAGGAACACTTTAAGCAGGGTTAAAATCTCAAGATAACGTCCGATTGATTAAATTCTTACATGTATGATGTATATATTCAAGGCTTTGTGCAAAAAACTAACACTGCAATTTATCAAGTGTATGTATCTAAAACGGACCAATTTTTCTAACAGTTTCCAATTTGGTGTACTTCTGTTCATCCTTTGATAGATGTGTTTCCAGAAAGCCATTTTAGGCAAATGATAATGCAGCAGAGTATTTACTTCCACAGTATAAACAATAATAACAATAAAGGAAATGAGATTTGGAGAGCGGCTAAGCACTTACAGTGCAAGATATTTCCCATCCAAACTAGTAGACATTATCGAAGCTGGCTTCCCCAGTAACTTTTTGTGCCCTATTTTTTTCCACGTGCTTATATCCCAAACGACAGTTAGTGGTTTATTTCCTGTACAGAAACCATCACTCTTCAAGACAAAATGTACAGCTTTTCAGCTATATATAATAATATAGGTGAATACATTCCCTACTCTAAATACACTAACATACCTCTTTGAACAGAGCAAAATAAAAATGGTTTTGTCCCGTCTTTAGAAAATCGGCATCGTTCAATCGTCTCATCCTGCAACACGACCCAAATCAGAACCGCAATTATATAGGGATATGATACTTACATAACTTGCAAATAAACATAACATACGGAGTTTCGTGCCAAAGTAGTGACTGGAGTGCCATCAGTTGCATTCCATATTCTTGCAGAACCATCAGATGATGTTGAAGCTAAAAACTCCGAGTCTAAGCTGCAAAAGAGCAATATCAAAACCAAACATTAAGAACATATGTAAGAAGAGGACCTAAAAAAAAAAGTTTACTATCAGGCGCAGCTAAAGTACTAACAAACAGAAAAGTTGGGACCGTAAATCCTATGCATGAGCATTCCTCCTTGTCATCAAAGTTTAAGCACTTTAAGATTGTCAGTAGGGTCAATGAGCGATGCCAATAACAAGTATCCAAAATTACACAATACGTAGTCCAATATTATGATAGATACATCAAACAGAAGCAGACATTATATTTGCTATAAGAGCCCACACGCAACAAAAGGCAACTTCAGTGTTTGCACAAAGAGTTACTAAATTGTCTGCTAAGCAAGTGATGGCATGCCAGAGCGTAGACACACGCAAAATTCAGAGAGTAAGCATGACCTCTGAGCTAAACAATTGAACAAGATTACTGAAAAATAAATTAAAAAATCAGCACAATTTTTTTATACCTAAAATCCATGTCTTGAAATGACTTGTGCGCTCTCGGTTCTTCTACAATAGCTCTCATATTTGGCCACTCGAATATCCTAAGGCATCCATCCTACAAATTGAAAGTAAAAAATGACTATGGGAATCAATTATCCACAATCGCAAGTGCATAAAGTCACAGGAAATAGTATAGTGATAAAAGAAGCTTACAACTCCACCAGTAGCGAGTCTAGTTCCATCTATGCTAAAAGCCAAGCATTTCTGCAGGCCAATGCCCTGCAGCAGAAGTTGTTCTTTTGTACTGAGTATTATTTTGTCCTCCCGGACATACAACTCGAACAATCTGCAAATTGTATAAACTGTTTGGTCAGTAGCTGATACACATGGAAATTTCCAGATTTAAGGGCCAAAAAAAAAACACTGAAAATCAGTCAAACTTGCAATTCACAAAATAGATCCACGATTCCCTTATTTCTAATTCATTAATCTCAAACTCCATTTTTACCTAACCAGACACACTTCAACAGTATTCACAGGACTAACTGGTCGTGGACCTTCACATGGATAATTTCTTGCTTCTATTTTGACTTTCCCAGAAAGAAATCAAATGCTTACTTGCAATCACCAGTGCTGGTGGAACAAACTAATTCATCTCCACTAGGATGCACGGCAATAATTACCGGATCAACCCCTTCTCCAAGTTCATACTTAGCCTGCAAAATATACATAAAAACTCACGTAAACAACAACAATCTATAAAACTCATGAAATATATCATAGTTTAGATCCTGAAAACCAATAAGATTTCCCAATTATAACTGCATTGAGCTCCTAATAAACAATACGAGTCCAAAACCCCACACGTAAACCTTCATGGAAAACACTCCAGATACTTAAAATCTCAAGACCGACAAATCCGAGCAGTTTGCATCACTTAATAAATAATTCCTTGATAAATTAAATTGTATAAAAAAAATCAGGCACTTACCTTGGGAGAGGCAGAGAGGGAAGTAGTGGTATGATCCCAGGAAAATATCTCGATAGAAGACGGCGTTGATTTTCCCACCACCACCAAATGCGCGTTCTCCGGCCGCCGAATCCAGGCGGCGCACGTCACTGTTCCCTGCCCCGGAGCATCAACACCGTCCATTCAGCTTCGCGGTCCCAAATTTGGGGTTTGGGGTTTTTGAGGCTACCGTAAATAATTGAATTTTTTTGGAAAAATAATTTTCGTTTGTTGAAGACAAGTTAGTTGAAATCTCTCTCTAAATGTGTATATATATATATAGAGAGAGAGAGAGGGAGTGACAATTCTTGGAAATTGATAAATTCATGAAAGTCAAATTAATAATGTAGATCTACAGCTAAAGTGTTTATTCAATCCAAACATATTATAAATTACAACCTACAAATTCATTTCGAGTGACAAATTTTCACGTGTAAAAAAAAAAAAAAACCACAATTATTCAACATCCACATATTTGCTCACAAACAATCATTAACTTTTCTAATTAATATAGATTTAGAGATGATTAGTGCAAACTTAAAAAGTCAAAGTCAATGGCTTTGTGAATTTGGACAAAATCAAATGGTGAGGAGAATATGCTCTCGGTTATCCGTTATCCCTATTCCATTGGTAAAACAATGAGACATTGAATTTATCGCAGAAATTATCATTAAATATTTGAGATCTTGTAGTTGCAGGCGCAATTATGAGTTGGATTTTTATAGATTAATTTTGTTTTAAGTAGTGTTATTTCTTCCTTTTATTATTACTAGTTTTCTGCCCGCGTTGCACGGCATATATATATATTATTTGTATGGTATTACCATTAAGTTCTAAATAATTTTTATAAAATAATTATTATGAAAATAAATAAGTATTATAATTTATATACATATGAAATAAACATTATACAAACTTTAAATAATAATATACAACTAAATAATGAATCTTTTAACATATGATAAAAGGCTTATGTATGAAAGATGATTTTGAATAAAAAGAAACTCTGTATATAATAGAATAACTAATCTACTTATAGTAGAAATAAAATTAATACTTGATAAAATAAAACAATGAAGATTACACATTGATTTGAAGAATAACGTATGAATTGCAACATGTAAAATTATAAATTCACAAAAATTTCTTTGTACACAATATTTAATTTTTTGACAAACTTCGGTCGTCTTTGTCACATATCAAGATTTTCAATCCAACATGACTTGCGACCATAGACACAACAACATACAGCTGTCCATGCGCAAATGTTGATTTGCCGAGTAAAATCCTCACATGCGATAGTGATTGTCCTTGACTCTTATTTATGGTCTTGGCATATGAAATATGCACAGTTATGAGTTGGATTTTTATAGATTAATTTTGTTTTAAGTAGTGACTCAAGGCCGGCCCTGTGATTTCGGGGGCCCTGTGCGATGATTATAGATGGTGCCCCTATTTTACTATTATAATTATAAATAAAAAAATTAATAAAATATAATATAAGTATAACATTGGCTCATGTTATATTTGATCAAAAGTTGTTCAAAAACTATAAATCGCAGTAAATTCATGTTATTTTACATTGAAATCATGCGAGTTTTAATTATATTCATCAATAAAAAAATCTTAAATAAAATAAACAAGCAAAATGCATAACTATCATTTACAGATAACCTCATAAATGTATTTTATTTTTTAACCAAACTCACCACTAAGAATTTCATAATCTATTTGTTAAAGAATAACTAACAATCTATTTGATCATTTTTTTCAATTCAAGAACATTTTTTTCAAATTCGTTTAAATAGACTAATCAAAGTTTAAATTATATAATAACTGATATAATATTGTGAAGAAGAGTATTTTGATATCTTATCATTTATTTTATTTAAATTTTAAAACTTATATAAAGCAAAGTATAAATTTAAGTCATCGACTATTTTATTTTAATTGAATTAAAGATGGATTTATTTATTTGGGATTAATATAATTTAGTAAATTCAATGCTAAAATAAATTAATAATATATTAATGCTAAAATACTATAAAAATGGTGCCCCAATATTTTTGGGCCCCGGTGAGGTGCACCTCCCGCACGGCCTCAGGGCCGGCCCTGAGTAGTGTTATTTCTTCTTTTTATTATTATTACTATAATTTGAATTTTTTTATGCCCCGGGTCCGACCCACCAGAGTTCAGGACCGGACCGGGCTAACCCAAATAGTTTTAGGTAGTGTAGGGCATTTGGGCTATAGTCGGCCTATTGGGCTTCCTCTTTTTACCAGTTTTTTTTTTATAAAAAAAATCAAGAATTCCGGTAGGTTATTTATGTTTTGGAGAATAGTCGATCTAAGATTCGAAAGATAGTTTAATTATTGATTCAGAACCCGAAAGATCAAATAATTCTTAATCCATGACTTGATATTGAGTTTCTAGATTAAAAATTGTATGATTTTTCGGGTCCTTGATTGATAATTTTTATGATCTTTCAGCTCTTGAATTGAGGAATTAATCTTTCGGGTCTTGAATCGATAATTAAACTATCTTTCAGTCCTGAATTGATAAAACTTCTTATGTTTTTTTATTTTATTTTCTAAAATAAACTCATAAATTTGTAAAAAAAATTGCTTTCAAGGGTTTGATTTCCAAATACAAGAATTATGTTTCAACCGTACGATTTTTGTTGAATTTAAATGTTTGATTTTGATTTATACCCATTAAAAAGTAATATATACAAGTGTCATTGTGTGTTGGGTGTGGGTGGTTTTGGAAAACGATAAATTGCAAATTTGGAACCGGGGCCCAAATACTAGATTCATCGACATTAATCATATTTTTTATTTGAAAAAAATATATGTTACTCCCTCAGTCCTTGGCATTAGTCTTCTTTGTTTTTGGCACAGTTACCAATATTTGTAAGTGTAATAAAATTAATACTAGATTGCTACCCGCGCGTTGCGCGGTTTATTTAATAAATTATATTAATATTTTTATTTTTAAAATAATATATATATATATATATATATATATATTATAATTATGATAACTGGAATTTAGAACATATATAAGTAAAAAAATGAAATGATCTAATATTATGACGATTGATCATTTACATATCAAATACTAAAATTTATTAACTAATCCTCCGTTAAGCGACTAACTCAAGCTCCGCTCCAAACCAGGTATACCGGGAGGAAGGGGTTTAAACGAACCGAGCCGAACCGAGTAGTGGGTTGCTCGAGCTCGGTTCGTGCGATTCTCACTCTGCTCGAGCTCGGCTCGAGTTCGAATTTTTTTTTAGTTTTGGAGAGCTCGAGCTCGTTTGTAAAAGCTCGAGCTCGGTTCGAGCTCGACTCGAGTTCGGTTCGTTTAGGCTGTAATCGAACTAAAGCTCGTGAGCTCGAGTTCGAGTGCATGCTCGTTTGTAAAAGCTCGAGCTCGGCTCGAATTCGATTTGGCAATATTGTAATCGAGCTCAAGCTCGTGAGCTCGAGTTCGAACTCGATTCGAGCTCGGGCTCGAGCTCGAGCTCGAGCTCGTTTATTTAACAAATTTTAATTTTTTTTTAAATATACAAATTATAATGATAAAATGTAAACATCATAAAACACAACCTGTACATAATGATAAAATAGAGACAAATTAATTCTAAACAATAAACAAAGTCACTCCACTAAACAAATTAAACCATTCATAAGTTCACAAATTAACTTTAAACAAATTCTACCAAACCAATGAAACATTCATGAGTCCAAATAGCTCCAACCAAACAAAATAAACAAATCCCACCAAATATCAACCATCAAAAAAGCCTTGACTAAATTCTTGCAAAAGCCATCCTGCAAAATCAAAAAATATAACTATATTATGAAAAATAATTATAAGTAAAATAAAAGTTGTATTACTAGAATAAAAATAAGATTTAAACCATCTACTATTTTGATCCATGAGTAGAAGCTTGAATCTTGAAAGCATTCAATCAAATGTAACCTCTTTGATACCAGCTTTCTCCTTCAAAATAAAAGGACACAAACAATAGCTTAGGCAAATTAATGAAAAAATAAAAAATAAATAGAAAAAATAATTAGAAATATAAAAGATTGTAATAAAATACTTACTTTGGCCTTCCCTTTAATCCCATAACGTGCTCGAAGCCAATCTCCAGCACAAAGTAACATTTGCACAGTATCAACTCCTAAAGAAGCACGATGTGGATCGATGACTCTTCCACCAGCACTAAATGCAGACTCTGAAGCCACAGTAGTTATTGGGATTGATATTATATCACAAGCCATCTTCGATAAGATTCTGAACCTCAATGCATTCACTCTCCACCATGAGATCACATCAAATTCTTTGCTTCCATTATGTCTAAGAACTCCTTCTTCAAAGTATAAATCTAGCTCACAACGCATATTGCCAACACTATCAGCATCTTCAATGAAGTTTTGAAAGTGTTGTCTTGACTTTCTTCCACAAGTAGTTGAAATCCCACTAGAACTTGAAGTTTCAACCTCAACACCACTTACTTGACCAACATTGCTACCTCTTTCAATCTCAACATACTCATTGTAGAGATTTCTCATCGACTCACGAACTGTTGACAAGAGCACAACACCATCAGCTTCAGAGCAAATATTAGAAGCACACCACTCAATCAATTTCATCTTATTTCTCGGATCTAAAACGGCTGCCATACATATCAACAGATTGCAATCTCCCCAGTATTTATCAAACTTCACTCTCATTTTGCTAATCATATCCACCAAGCATGCATCACTCTCCTCTCTATCAACCATCAATAGCTTCTTAATGTGAATAAGCTCCGGCAAAAAGAGATTGCTAGTTGGATATTCAGAACCTAAATCAAATACAAGTATATATGTTATTAATAAAAAATATTAAAAACAATTAACACTAATGAAATTATAAATTTTAGATACCTGAAATCAATTCGGTCACATCGTGAAATTCTGCAAGAAAAGAGCAAACTACTTGAACATTCTTCCACTCGGTCTCATTAGGCAATGAATCATATGAGGCATCTCTGAGTTGATACTTCGGAAATACATCTTTAAATTCCAAAGCAGATGACAACATGAAGTAGGTTGCATTCCATCTTGTGCAAACATCTAAAACAAGTTTCTTAGATGATAACTTTATGATTTAATAAGTTATATGCATATATTATTCATATATATTTGAATATTGAGTAACTAACTTTGGAGTTTATTTTAATTATATATATTTTTATCTTACTTTACTATTATCTATAATTCTAGCAAAAGTATTATGATTTAATGATTTTAATATATATATATATATATATATATATATATATATATATATATAT
>JAPKLW010001443.1:51680-135384 GCA_026898455.1 Plectranthus barbatus
ATATAACTTATGAGTTTGTTTTAATTATATAATTATATCTTACTTTTTCATTATATATTCATTTTAACAAAAGTATTATGATTTAATTGTTTGTACAAGCTTATTATACATTAATATTTGTATATTGAGCAAAATAACTTAAGAGTTTGTTTTAATTGTATATTTTTATCTTAACTTTCCACTATGTGTTCATTTTTTAAAATATATTAAAATTTAAAAGTATATACAAACATTATTATTTCAATAATAATATATTGTTTGTTTAAGTTTCTATTAGATTTACAAATAACATAAATTTCTCATAAAATGAATTGTTTCAATTTTTAAATGAAATTAACTAATTTGATTAAGTGAAATTTTAAAAATCACATATATCTAAGAAATTATATTTGAAAATATTATCACTCATATAACTAATTTTCATTCCAAATTTAATATTTATCTTAATTTTTATATAAATTAAGTTTTTTATATGGTATGGTTTGTTTAATCATATTATTGTTGTCAAATAAATATGAAATATAATTATATAATAATAAAAGGTATAGAAATAGAAAAATATATAAATATTAAAATTTAATTAAAAACGAGCTTATTCACGAGCTTATTAACGAGTATACTCGCGAACCTGCTCGCGAGCATGTTAAACGAGCCTGCTCGCGAACAGGCTCGCGAGCTTGGTTAACGAGCCTACTCGCGAACATGTTCGAGATCGAGCTCGATTCGAGCTCGAGCTCGAACATGCTCGCGAGCCTGACGAGTCGAACACATCCGAGCTCGAGCTCGGCTCGATAATTTTATCGAGCTCGACTCGGAGCTCGAGCTCGGTTCGTTTATTAAACAATCGATCTTCGATCGAGCTTTCTTCGAGTCGATCTCCGAGTAGCTCACGAGTAGCTCGGCTCATTTACACCCCTACCGGGAGGTGAATAAATCCCCTCCAGCGCCTTCGGCCCTTGTTCTGAGTTAGTCGCTTAACAGAGGATTTGCTCCTAACACGTGCGACTTTCTTCCCTTCCGCAACAAATTCTGAAAAACTTCATTGTACACAATATTTGAAGTTTTCGACAAATTGTTGTTGTCTTTGTCACAAATTAAGATTATTAATCCAGTGCGACTTGTGACCCTAGACACAGCAACATACAACTGTCAATGAGAAAACAATGGTTTGCTGAGTAAAATTCCTACATACGAAAGTGACTGCCCCTGACTCTTATATATTGTCATAGTATATTACACTTGTATTGAAAATTGTGTCTTCGCTGAAATTTGAATGGAGTTCGAGGATCAGATGGAATAATAGTCATCCTAGGAATTAATACCTTGTCACTAACATTCTTCCCACTTAAAATCTTGGCCTCAATTACATGATTATCATTACATAAACCAGCCGAATGATCAATATTCCTTAACAACATAATCGGTGTTCAACCTTTAAATGTCATCTCATGATTTGGTAATTCAGAACACTTCAATGCTTCAGAAATCCTGGAGTGTGCACCTAATTAAGAACATCAGATATACTTTTCGTTCGACACAATGATCCAAATAAAAGTATACTTTGTCAATAGTGCTATTCAATAATAACATATACCAACTCTATCAACCACATTATTTGTAGGTGTCAAAATAGTTCTATGCTCCAAAAAAGAAACATCTGTTAATCAAAAACCAGTTGTAGGATACGTACTATCTACAATAGCTTTAATTATATCACCGTAAAATTTAATGCTAATATCTTCAGGAATATCAATAACTTCATCGCCATCATTTGGTTGACCCAGATTTCCATCCCCAATTGATGCAACCCAATCAGCAAATTCTGTAAGTTGTGAAGACTACGTTTCATCACGAATTACATTCAAGTGCATGTTCTTCGTAAATCTTAAAACACATACGTGACGCCATAAATACGATGAGTTAATTGTTGCATTAAATACATCACATTTGTTGCCTTTTTGAATGACGTGCAAAATTTGTCTGAAATCACCTCCAAACACAACTGTCTTCTCTCCAAATGGTAGATTACAGCTTTGTGAGATTTGGAATCGCATTATATCTCTCATCACCTTATCGAATGCTTCAAAACAATGTTTGTGCAACATTGGTTCTTCATCCCATATTATGAGCCTACAATGTATCAGTAACTCCGCTAATTGGCTACTTTGTTCTATGCAATATATGAAATCTTCGTTTACATTAATCGGAATAGCAAAGCGCGAGTGAGCTATCCTACCATCGGGTAATAACAAAGATGCAATTCTATTGGACGCAACATTTAATACAGTTTCACTTTTTGATCTCAACCCAACAGATAATGTTTTCTAAATAAAAGTTTTTCCGGTTCCTCCGTATCCATATACAAAGAAGGGTCCGCTATTATTTGAATAACATTTTTCAATAATAGAATTATATATTATTTTTTGTTCATCTGTCAACTTACACATATTAGATTCATGATCTCTTGCAAGTTGTAGACGATCATAACTCAATTCATCAATTATTAAATTATTGCCGACATGCATGATTACCTCAGCAAAATCAGTTGGCATTCCAGTAAAATCTTTCAAATTGAAGACTGATCTTTATAATATCTTCTCCAATTTGGCAAGAACATGTTTCTTTATCTCATCATCACTGAGATACAAACCTTCAAAAAAATACTTAATAAATATTTTATGACAATGCTTGACCAAACTTGAATTTTTGAATAAATATATTATACTCAGAATTAATTTAGAAATAAAATTAAACATCGTAGAGTCTGCTAATTAACAAATATATTTTATTACAATTAGGAATGTTAAAAAAATAATAATAAAAGTTAAATAATTTATCCCTCTATTTTAATATAATTCTAAATTTAATTATATAATGATTTTAATTTTTAAATATACATTTGATAACTTGTATAGTTATTCATATAATGGAAATAAATGACATACCTTGATTGTTTGAAATGAGGCGTCTATTATATGATATATCATCAATATTTCCAAGTTGTTTCCCAAACACGATCAGGTATGCTCATTGATTTAACAGTTAATAAATTTGCAAATAACTTTCTCAATGAATGAACATTTCTCCAATGAACATAATACAAAACATCATTGATACGTCTCATGTCAGCATGTCATTTTGCTCCACAAACAACATTAATCAACATCCTTAAATAATGGTTATCGCCAGCACCTGGAGCTACATAAAATACCCTTCCAATTGACATCCCTTTCTTTCTTTTTGCCGAAACTTCACAATAGAAATGAGATCTTTGGGAACTCAAATGGTAACTATATATAAAAATGTTGATAACAATACACTATCAAAAATATGAAAATACTAATTGACTTCTTAACAGTTTCTGTAATTTGAAGTCAAGTTGGTTTCAAAGATTCATTCATTGTCGAAGAATCCATTTTAGCATAGACGTACTCAGGTACGTAGTTCTCCTTCAGAGTAGCGACGTTCTCTTATTGTTGTATTTTTATTATGTCATCCACTCGAATCTTTTTGCTCATCAGCACAAATTGTTTATTTGTGCTGTTGACAATTCAAGAAAAAATACACTAGACTTGCAGGAATGAATAATATTTATACAATGCAAATCTTAAAAGCTATGAACAATATATCTAATAATATTGAAATGAGTTGTGAATCAGCACATGAATATAGGGTATTTATGCAATTATTTTACTATCCATAATCTTCAGGGAGCAATTAAATCTACCCGTAATTAAGCAATAATTTTAAGAACTATGCATATTCTTACCATAGATATTGCAGCTGTTTGTGTTGCATTCCTTAATTTTTCTGCAATGCCTTAATTTTTTCATTATGCATTAATCTCAGTATTTAATTCCTTAATTTTTCTCATTATAAGATTATTGTTTTCCATAAGTTTTATAAACTTATTCTTGGAAAGTTTTATAAGAAGAAAATAAATTAAATACATTAAATATTCTACAATTTTATTTTATTGAATGTGTTCTTATATCCATAAATTAAAATAGGACTATCTTATTTTATGTTAAAAATAAAAAAAGTTAGAGATTGTTATTAATTATCTTGATTATTTTAATATCTTTATATCCATAGAAAGCTAATTAATATTTACTATACTCAATAATATATTTAATTATTTCGATAAAATAATTTAGTTTAAAATAATGATTTAACAATTAAAATTTAAATCTAAACATTACTTTGTATATTTATGTGTCCAATTAATTAATTATTCATAAAATTATTTAATAATATGAATAATATTTAAAATAAAGATTTTCTTTATTATTGTTCCTCTTTATATTAATAAAAAAATAGAATAAATTAAAATAATAATTTACCAAATTAAAAATATAAAGCCTATTATAAACATGTTTTTATATATTTATGTATCTCCATTATATTGATTATTTTTTAATTATCTACGACTTAATATATTTGATATTATTTACCTTATACTATACTATTATTATTATACATTCTAATAAAATAATTAGTAATTACTTACTTACTATATATAATTTTAGTTATTTACCATTTATAATTTTACTTACCTAATATAAGTTGGATTTATTTTCGGTAATGTATTTTGGGTGGAGTTTTGCTTTTAGGTATATATAGATATAGATTTGATATTTCCTTGAACAATTTATTATATTTTTTATTTCTTCATTGACGTTTTTTATTTTTTAAGATTGATGAAAATATGAGTATTATGAAGTTAATTAATATATTAAAAGATGAGAAGAATAATATATTAAAAACTTTTATATAATATTTTTAGTTATTATATTTATCTGATCATTCTAATTCTAAAAATACTAAAAGCAAAATTCCTGTAGAACATACTTTCCGACCCAAATAAAACTTAAAAAAAAAACACAAAAAATTATAGAAACAAATTGATACAATCCATTTAATATGGCAAGAAATGCTACTATGAAAATTACTATATGAACTAATTTTAAATCATTAATCATGGCAAGAAAACGAAGCAAAATTGATGGTACTTTAAAAAATATCTCCTACTATGGAGGCAACATGGTGGTAGTCGCGTAGATTTGATTCATGATCGTAGGAAAGAATTTTCCCCCCTATAACCGCTCGTCTGACCGCCAGCCCACCGCACATCCGCACCTCACTCCTTCATCATGAGCAGCGATGCAGTCTCACCTCAATCTTTTTATAATCTCAATTATTTGATAATAATTACATAGTGTGCATTACAAATTTCCTACAATATCAATATGTGGATACACAAATATCAATTGCACGAAGAATGAAAAAATAGAAAAACCTACACAAACAACAAAGCCTAGCTACAAAAGTATTCTTTAAATTGAATAGAATTGATATTGTTTGAAGAATATTTATAGTTGGTTGAGTTCAAGTTTAATATGGTATGTTTACACTATTTTTGAAAAGAGTTTAATCAAATATTAAATTAAAAATTAAATTTTAGCATGATTTTAGCTAATGATATTTTTGTAATGGAATTAATCACGGAAATTATGCAAATCAATCTTATTACAATACATATGAATAATATTACAATAACATCACGTGGCTTTTTATTGACATTTGGAAATTACATAAATTCTCATGCTATATATATATGCATTTCATTAAATAAATATAATACATTCATTTTTTCTTATTTATTTTTCATATATATTAATAACCTATTTTAGAATAATGCTTTTATTTATATATAGATATAGATATAGATTATCTCTGCAATTATGGATTAATTACTACCAAAAAATTGTGCACCCTCAAAGTATAATAATGATTTCTTGCATGGATTTATTTTTTAAATAAAAAATAATCCTCTAGTATAATTTTATTATATAAAGAAAATTGTACAATGAATGCATATATTTGCGAATAATATAATAAGAATTCAAAATATATAGGAAAATAAAATTGTTTAATCATATTGATAGATTTAAAAAGAGTTATCTTTTTTATTATTAACTAATTAATTATATATTTTTGAGATTGGGTTTTCTATTATAAATTATTAATAAAATTAATTATTTAATAAACAAATAAATAAAAAGAGTAAATAATTAACTATTAAAATATAAATCTTCCTAAGAATAAGCTTTTAGATATTTATATATTTTATTCTAGAATATTAGTAATAATTTATAATTATCTTTAATTAACTTGTAATGCTAATATTTATATATAATACTTTTATAAGTGAATTATATGTATTTTATGATAATTGTTATTCTATTATTATTTATTGTGGAGTTATTTTGGTAAATCTAACTATATACCATATTTTTTGTTAATTACCTAAAATATTATAGAGTTACATTAGGCAAGTATTTTTGGAGGGAATTTTTTTTTGCTTGGGGGTTTTGCCTTTATATATATATAGATTTTATTTGTATGATTTTTTCATTTTAGAAAATGGAACTAATTCCGCGGGACAGACGAAAATGGAAAATGAGACTAATGCCAAGGGACGGAGGGAGTATAACTTATTCTTATTTTATCGAATATATTATTAAAATATACTATAAACTATCAATTCTTTTTCGAATTTATGATAAATGCAAATTCTCATTGACAAAAAATTGACATAGCTTGCCATAAATGTAATTTTTCATATTATCAACATATATTATAAATTATGCATGTTAAATTGTTGACAAGTTACATTAATTTTTCGTTGCCGGAAATTTTCTCTCGTCATAAATTTGAAACAAAATTGATAGTTTGTAGTAATATATATTTTGACAACATGCGTAATTTGTAATGTATTTAAGAAAGCTAAGATAGTTTGTAACATGATTAATACTTTTTCCTTTTTATTTTTTTGTTTTCATTTTTTTATTTCAAATAAATTTAAGCACTATTATTGAGCCCCAAAATGATTTCACTCACGTGGGGTCCATTTACAAATAAATGCGGTGTGGTAATTGAAACTAAGTCCAGCAATCCAATTATATTTGATCCGTAAGTGCGGCCAATTTACTTGGGTAATTGGTTGAGTCGCTCTTGCGATTTAGGTCCAGTCCAAATACGAATGATAAAAAAGAGTCAGTGATGTCACTTGAAAATCCGCTAAGGACGGGAGCTGTCTGCACTGCTCGAGCTGCTTCACCTTGAAAAGCCTAGGAAACTCAACGGAAATCGGTTTGATAAAGTATTTGAACCACTCTTAAGACCACAATTAACGGCGACCTCATGGGCTGAGGTCGCATGCCATGTAATCAATAATAATATAAAAAAATGTTTTGAAGATTTTGTAGAAACCCGCCCACGGTTTGGAGAAGAGGAGACCTCAACCTCCTGGTTCCATTTTATTTCTTGGTCAATCAAATGGAGACACTTGTCTCAAAACTGCTGAATAATTAATTTTATATCATTACACTAATAAAATTTATATAAATCTTGTATAATAAAATAAAAACAAATTTAAAACATATTACAATTCATAATTTTTTTTCCCTCTACAAATAGAGATAAATTTTAATATATTTATTTTTTATTTTAAATTAATATATATACTAAATCAATTATTTTGCTAATTTGCTTGATTAATAAAATCTATTTTTATTTAATTTCCTTACAAAAAATTATAATTTTTATTATTTTAATTATAACTATTAATTTTAATTTTATTATAACAATTTATAATTTTTATATTTTAATTTAAAAATAAAATTAAATAAATATTATAGATAATATTGTGGTTGGATGGTTGGGTGGTTGCTAATAAATAATGTAAAATTGTTGTGATTGGGTTGGGATAATAGTGATGATATATATAAGAGAGATAAATTAATTAAATATTAAAGTGATTGGATGGTTGAGATGGTTGCTAATAGAGATAGTCTCAGTAGTGACACTACTAAGTAGGGCTGACAATTTTTGACACGACAAGATAACACGACACGAACCCACACGATAATATTAGGGTTAAACACGACACAAACACGAACACGATAATTATCTGTTAAGAACCTGATAATTACAAGTTTAAACGATAATTACCCGTTAACACGAAATGATTATTACCTGTTAACACGATATTGACACGAACACAGAAATCTTTTAAGAAATAAATAATGGATAACACGAACACGACACGACACGAACACGATATAATTATTGGATAACACGATATATTATCATATAACACGATCCGACACGAACACGATACAAAATCTTGTGTTCTTAACGGGTCGACAAGATAATGACCCAACACGCACGAATTACCAGCCCTACTACTAGGTGGTCGAATTGCTTTTAACAGCTACCCTTGGAGGCGTCTCATTATGATAAAGATAAGGAAAGAATCCTACATATGTCTTGTTTTCGATTTGGGCGAGATTTAGCTATATCCATTCGAGATTTATGCGGGAAAGAATATATTAATTTAGGCAAACCAATATTCTCTTCCTACTAATATCTGTATTGTCATTATATTCGAGATCAAATTTTCTCCGTTTAAAATTATTCATCAATTAATTACTCCTATTATTCTTTCTTATTTTAAGTATTTTTTCTTTATTTTACGTTCTTATCGAATATTCACCCATCTAACACCTATAGTATATTGCAAAATAAATCTACGAAACGCATACGAAGTAATTGATGCTGTTTTATCAATTTTATAGCTATCCGAGTTCTTATTTTAATCTTTTTATATAATTCACAATTTTTTAAAAAAACACAATATGAATTAAATAATTTAGGTTATAGTAGTAGTTCATTTTCCTATGACATGACTTTCAAATAATTAATGATTGTTGTAATTAATGAGAAATATATCTACGTCATTACAAAAATTTAGTCTAAATAATATCGTTATCTTTTAAATGGGCTATACAATTTAATAATGTAATAGAATTATAAAATTGTCTTTTTTTAACATTAAATAAGAGTACTCACAACATTATTAATAAATATATAATGTTTGAAAATCAATATATTTCGAATCAAGTAATAAAAAATTGTCAAAATTAGGAAAAAGACCCTTCACTCAAAAATATCACTGGCAGCACGGAGTCTGCGTGAGAGAGAGAGAGAGAGGGGGGACACGGATGGCGTACGCCGCTATCATGAGCCTGCAGGGTGCCGCAACCACCGACGCATTATCCTCCGCACACCATCTCCGCGGCTGCGTCGTCATTCCTTCGTCCACTATCCCTCTCCTTTCCGCCACTTTTTACCCACACGTTCTGAGCCGGCGCAGTAAACTCCGCCGCCCGAGAGCCGCCGCGATCGCCGGAGCTGGTGGCTCACTGCTTCAGGATGCCGGCGCCACCGCCATAGTCTTCGGTGGCGCTTACGCTGTAGTCTCCACCTTCGATAACCTCGCGCGCAACAACATAATCGAACAGGTCACTCGGTCTCACTCTCTTCTCCTTTCTCTCTGCGTGCGTGCACATGCATGTCTGCGTTTTACGAACTAATAATTTCAATATGCGAGCGCAAGTGTGTGTGGAAGAGATAGAGATTGAGAGAAGCATCGTATAAGTGTAACCTAGATCGAAATGATAAAATTGACATACGAGTACAAAATTGCTTTTGATGGTATTCAGTTATCTGTATCGTGTTTGGACGGAGAAATGGAAAAGAGTTTTGTGTGGTAAGGGGTTGCTATCTTGTATAGCGGAAAGATATCTGATCCGATGATGAAATCATATGGAAATTTTCCAAAATTGGAAACAAATTTCTTTCACTCCTATATCTCTTTGCTTACACGAAAGTTATTGCTCATTGTCTGGGTAGGTTGCGGATTGGGGACCATCTCTTCTCCCTCATCCCATCCCCTTTTGGTGAAAGTTGTTTGTGGCTACATTTATTTTTTAATGTTCAGGAAAAATGCTCTTTTTTTTTTTTTTTTCTTTTTTGTTGGGGGACTTGGAAATTGGATGACCATGGCTGAACTTGGTGAAGGTGAGGAATTGAGCCAGTGATTTTTCATTGAGATTTTCATCAAGGTTGATTCAATATTGTAAATTCTTGATCTGTCTTTACTTTGATTGAAAAAAAAGTTTTATTTGCAAATCATAAATGTGATGTCCTGACATTCAACACCTAGACCTTTATCTCTTGTGGAACTATCTTCACTTATTCCTTGCCTAAATCTCTAGCAGAAGTTGAGCCGGAAACTGGTCCATATATTCTCAGGGCTACTCTTTTTAGCTTCTTGGCCAATTTTCAGGTAGTGGCTAAGCCGTGGAAACATTCTGCACTCTGCATTTTCTTATGTTTCCAGTTCATGTGTCAATATTTCATCATATACTTCAGCTGGCGACCTTTGCTCTTAGATCAGCAACTCTACGGGAGCTCGCTACTTCGCTTCACTAGTGCCTCTGGTGAATTGCTTTAGGCTTGTGATGAACGGTCTGTCATTATCTACAGATGAAGAGCTCATCAAATCAGTCAGCCGAGAAGGGAAGCCCGAGTAAGTTCTTGCATGCCTTTGTGTTCTTCTCTGAATTTGTCTCGTACACGATTTGGATGATCCATTTATTTGTACAGGGAATTGCTTAGAGGTCCACTTTACTACGTTCTTGTATTGATTCTATGTGCTGTTGTGTTTTGGCGCGATTCACCTGTTGGAATGATTTCATTGGCTATGATGTGTGCGGGCGATGGTAAGAATCAAGAAAAACTCTGCCTCTCGTACATATTTAATGTCTCCCTCATCTGTTCTTGAACAAGCTGAGCTTGCAGGCATTGCTGATATCATAGGAAGAAGATTCGGCTCCATAAAAATTCCTTACAACCCTCGTAAGAGTTGGGCCGGTAGCATATCGATGTTTGTATTTAGCTTCGTGGTTGCCATTAGGTGTGGACAATACACGAAACACTTAACACCCTTCTCATACATCTCTTTAGGAAAGATTTCTTGATAATCTGAAGGTCTCCTTTGAATCCATTACTGCAGCATACTCTACTACTTCTCTGTCTTTGGCTACGTTCGAGTGGATTGGATGAACGCTGTCGAAAGGGTTGCTCTGGTGTCATTGGTGGCAACGCTGGTGGAGTCGCTTCCGATCAACGGGATAGTCGACGATAACATCTCCGTTCCTCTGGCAAGCATGGTAACTTCTTTTATGGTTTTTGGGTATTAGGAGAGTGTGTTTGTGGTATGAATTTTATGAGAGAGAGTTTTTCGATATTTTGTATCTGTTATTTCATCTCCTGTGACTGTGACTCCCTATTCTTCCCAAATCTTTTTGTGCCTGTATCACTAAGAGATGGTATATTGTTTTGGGATGAAATGGAACTCCCGGAATTGTAGATATGATTTCATCTCATGATGCATGTATTCCCAAATCCCAACTCTTTAATAGAGCCCTGCGTCTTAAGAAGCCCATAGCTTCATTTCATAGTCCATATTCAGCATTCTGGATTTTAAAATAGGAATTTATGAGTCAGGGCAGAGAAAAGCAGCAAATAAGATATAATGCTTCTGGTTATGTTTGTTATGAACTAACGAGTTGAATACTATAAAATTTAAATTTGATTTGTTTAATAAATACATTTTGTTAAATGAGTTTTTATCAAGTTGATATTCAAGTAGTTCATGTCACAAGTAGTGTAAAATGGTACACTTTAATGGTTATTAGATATTTCTACCTCTATTTTTTTAAGGGATAAGGGTCATTTAGACCCTCTGACTATTGTAATAGGAACATATTAACCACTCCTTAACTATTTGGTTCAATTTAACCCTTTAACTATTAAAATTAGTTTAATTTAGCCCCTCAACTTTTAAAATAGACTGTTATACCCTAATTGAAAGAGATACTATAAATGTTTTATGATTGCAGGGTTATTTTTATTATTTTGTGTATTAATTTAATTATTTTATCTCAATATTCTTAATATATACATAAATATTTAATATAATAAAAAATATAAAATCAATCCAACATAATAAAATCTTCTAATAATATTTTATTTCTCCTTTTAATTCATAACAGAAGTTGGATATTTTAATCTTTTTAATTGAAAATCCTAAAAATAAAATAAAACAAGAATTTCCGAGTATTACATCCGTGTTAATATTACAATAATAAATTATAATAATATATTATGATATTAATTACCACAATATATCACACAGAAATAAATATTAAAAAAAATAAGATGATGTATTATAAATATTACGATAAAAATTAAAAAAAAAAGTAAAAAAATTGAAAAAATAAAAATATTACTATGAAATAAAAGGTTAATAAATATAAGATATTAAGTTTACTATGTAAGATAGTTACGATATAAAGTTTAGTAATTTAAAATATAATTATTAAGTTTACGACATATTATGATATAAGATAATTAATAAATTAATTACTTTATTTTTTATTATTGACGATAAAAGAGTTCAAATAAATAAGAAAATAAGTGTTTTGATATATTAAAAGATCTTAATTACTAGACAAATCTATTATATAAAATATTTTTTGTACTAATTTAAAACATAGATGCAAAATAAAATAATATAATTAATACAAAAAATAAAAATAATAAAAATAGCCCTAAAACTATAAAATATTGTAGTATTTCTCTTAATTAGAGTAAAATAGTAATTTAAAAGTTGAAGGGTTGAATTGAACCAATTTTAAAAATTGAAAGGTTAAATTGCATCAAATAGTCAATGAGGGGTTAATTTATTCCTGACAGAATAGTCGTAGGGTCTAAATGACCTTTATCTTTTTTTTTTTAATTTCTCTTAATTATTCACTCCTAATCATGGGCGGATCCATGTAGAGCCTTGGGGCTCCAACCCCCTTAACCTATTTTGCCTTGAGGCTCCACCCCACCTTAACCTATTTTTTTAGAACTATGATATCCTACCTTTTTATATGATAACCTTCATTTTGATTGTTTTTTTTTTAAAAAAGCTGAAAAAAAAGAGGGCGTGAGGGACTGAGGACGAAATTTGAGGTTCTTGTTGAGGTTGGAAATTTTTTGGATTAGCTAATGGCTAATGCTTTTTGTTGAGGTTCGAAATTTGATAAATTGAGGCCCTAAGACTCGAATTAGAAAAATAACAGCTATCGATAAAAATAGGAATTAAACATGAGAAATAATAAATGCGTGGAACACCAAACTAACGTCAAATGCAGCGAAATGGACGCGAAATAATGAGAGAAAATGAAGTTTTTTAATGAGAGCGTAGTTTGACAGTATTTTGGCTAGCATACAGCGTAACAAGAATTCTTAAAAATGAATAGGAGTCTCCCTTTTATATACACAATGGAGAGGCCCGTTAAAGAAATCTGGGCCTAACAAACCCTAACTAAGCTCGCTATGACTCTGAAATTTTCGGAGTTGATTCTGAAAATCTCGGGGTCGATTATAACTACCGCGACTTCTCCTCAACGGTCGTCCTTATCTGCTTGTTTGGGTTCGGCATTAAACTTAGGGGTGGCAAATGGGTCGGGTTCGGGTTGGCGGGTCGGGTTGTGACCTGCTAATAACAATCGACACGCCAACCCGAACCCGACCCGTATATTTTCGCGGGTCAGAAATCTCAACCCGAACTCGACCTGTTTATTTTCGTGTCGACCCGAAACTGACCCGAAATGACCTGTTTAATTTTTTTAAAAAATAAAAAAATGTATTAATTAATTTAAAAATTAATAAATTGTGTTAATTATTTTAAAATTTATAAAATTGTGTTAACTATTTAAAAATTTTGGTTTTAAGCTATATTTTAATTATTAAATTTTTATTTAATTATATTTTATAGTTAATAATAATAATAATTAATATTATTGGTGGGTCAAATGGGTTCGCGGGTCAACCCGAGATTGACCCGAACCCAACCCGAAAATTAAATGGGTTGGACGGGTTGACCCGAAACTGACCCGAAAATTAAATGGGTTGACCCAACCTGTTTTTTTCGTGTTAGGTTCGTGTCGGGTTGGAGATTGCCGCCCCTAATTAAACTCAACTCCGGGGTCGACATCAAACCCTACTTTGGCATCGATCTTACTTGCCAAAACAGTTATGTCTCGGCCTTTGGGCTGTGCCTAGTCGTGTTTCATGTTGCTGGGCCGTATTCGCCTTGGTCCATCTTGCAGGAATAATTTGGTCTCGTCCAACTTGTGCCGATTCGACCCAACCTCAACACTTCTAACGACACAAATGCATTGACTATACGTGCATAAAGCATTAAAATTATGAGCAACTCACAAACAAGAAAAGTTAGGAATCTAAACAATAACGAAGGAATGAATTTTATTTATTTATTTTTTTCCAACCATCGCATTTAAGAAACAATCTAATTTATAAAAAATTCAACATGATTATTCGAGGGTGTGAGTTCGACTTTAATAATATCTTCAATGTTGATAGATGGAATATCAAATGAGCATCAAAGTTTATTCTAAATTTAAAATTTATTCTCTCTCAAAAAAAAAAAAAAAAAAAAGAAGTCCTATAAAATAGTAATGACTTTGTATTTGTATGGTATAGAAGTAGATAAGGCTCATCTTCACCTACACCGTGCCGTACAGCTGGTCAAATAAATATATGCTCATGTCTGTGGCTCACAACTCTACATCTACACTACACTATCCAAATCCCTTTTGTAGGATATTTTTGAAAGAGATAAATCATCAATTGCCGGTTTCGGTTATTACATATTTCTAATTTTATCACAAATATATTTTTTATTAATAATAATAAATTAGAATTCCAATAGATTAACTCATCTAGTGTGCCAATATTTAAAAAGAAAACTAATATAATTTCGTATTTAATTAAATTTCCTTTTCTATTTTTAATGATGAATTTATATAATACTCCATCTCTCCTCCTATATTAGTCTAGTCTGCCTTTTTGGTCTGTCATATTTATTAGTCTTGTTTTTCAAAATGATAAATTTATTTACTCACCAATAAATTATTAATTACACCAGACTCACAAACAATGGTTATCGTGCCATTTTCGTTTGGGAGGAGGGAGTATAAGGTAGTATGAATATTTGATTATTATTATTATTATTAATGAGAATTCAAATTCAACATTTGATTTATTCTCACCTACACTACCAAAATAAAACCGATTATTTGGCATCTTAGCATGTGAGCATAGATATATTAAGCAATTTAGTGGAATTTCCAAATAAATATCTCTGAATTAGGCAATGCTAGCGACCAAGTTGTTACACGTCAATTTTTTTTGTCACTGACTATAAATAAAACCCCATTAATTAATTAAAGTCTGTAATTTATTCAATTTCATTTTTTTATTGCCTCCCACAAAAGTAAAATAAAGAAAGTCAGCTAAAAAAACTGCATATCATCCTTACATATTTTTTTAAAAATAAAAGTGTATAACCATTTGTGAATTTAATAATTTTAAATCTAGAGAATTGTCTATTCAAGATTCGAAAGGTCATTTGTCAATCCAATACTCGAAAGATCAAACAATATTCATTTTATGACTTGCTATTGAGGTCCTAGATTAAGAATTGTATATCTCTGGGGTTCTGAATTGAGAATATTTATGATCTTTCATATCCTAAATTAAAAACTAATATTTCGGGGTCTGAATCGATAATTAAACTATATTTTGAATTCTCAATTGATAAAACTCCTTTAAAATTCTAAGTTCTAATTAATGTAGAATTATTATCCTAAAACATTTGTTTAAAGAAAATGTCAAAGTAAATCTAAATGTGGTCTTGTTGACTTTGGTTTATCATTATGTGTATTTTCTATTTCTTAATCACTATTGATCATCTCAATTAAATAGTAATTATATGATTAATTATGTGGTTTAGTTGCCAACCTAGCCCTAACATATGACATATGTAGCATAGCACCTATTTTATCTTAATCTATAAGTTAGGACGAAGACATATGAGTGAGATGAAATTTAAATTAATGTACTAATTTTTTTAATACTCATAAAATTAATTAATTTTAATAACATGTATTCATTCCAAGTTTAATTTTGAAACAACACTTTGTAAATTAATTAATATTTAATTTTTAAACAAACTTACAAAATTATCTTTATTTAAGCATTAATCAACCTCTCATTTTCATAATTTTACATTTAACATTTCATTTTAAAAAATTATTCAGGGTGTAATTGTAAATTAACAGAGAAACACAATACCAAATATAAAAACTAAACCATATAAACATAATAATTGAAATATCCTGAAATAACAATCTAAATCAAATAATTGAAATCGATGGAGTAATTATTTCTCTAAAAGCTCAAACTTATAAATACAAATGAGAGATTTTGAATCATAAACAATATATCAGATATAAAGTGAGATTTATTTCTGTAATTAAAATCAAATCGAGATTACGATTAACGCCCCCAAATTTTTTTTTTTTTTATAAAAAAAAATCGTAGATTTATTTCTGTTGCACGGAGTTTGCGCAAATGCAATCGATATATAAAATGAAGATTTGATTGAAAACTCGCAAAAACAATTAACAGATTAGCATGGAATCGAAGTCATAGAGAAGGTGACAAACCCCAAATCCACCACCTTCACCGCCCCCACCCACCCCCCCTACCGCCCACCCTTGAAACTGTCATCACCTTTCCAGTCTGTGCGCGGCATTAAAATTCAAGAAACCAAAAACTTTGTAGAGTTTTGCTAAAAAAGAAAAAAGAAAAACTTTTTGTAGAGTGAAATCGAATAAGAGGGAGAAAAATAAGGAAATCCCAGATTCCGAAGGCCCAAAAACTGCTTTCCTATTTGTTCCTTTTTCATGGAAGATGAAATATTTTTGCAAAAAAGTGTAGTTATCCCGTCTCATGCAAAGCCGTTGCCACGACGGTGAGAAACCCACACGGGCGGCGGTTGAGGCGTCGATACTTATTTAAATCTTTTTTTATTGTTTTATATATATAAAAATTATTGTTTGAAGAAATGGGTTCGAGTCCAATCCCGGTGTTTGGGACCGCCAGCGGAGGAGGAAGCGGCGGCGGGTGGCGTTGGCATGGAGGCAATGGGAGTGGGAAGATTAATAGCATTAGTAATAAGAATGGGAGCGGCAATAACGAGACGTGTATGTTGTCGTCAACCTTCGCGTATTTCTTGTTATCGTTTGTCGTTTTGGGCTCGATTGGGAGTTTGTATGGGCGGTACGTGTTGACGGCCGACGTGCGCGCGGGGATCACGGCGCTTGGCTGTGTAGACGACAGTGAAGGCTCGTGGGCTGTGGGCGTTTTCTATGGGGACTCGCCATTTTCTCTGAGGCCCATTGAAGATGTAAGCTTCTTTCTTTACAGAATTACAGAAAAGAGAACTTTACACTTGTATGTGTTTGAATTTTTGAGGATATTTTGAATTCTGGGTTTTTTTTTTCTGATTTCTGAAACTTTTTTCTTGGAAGCAGCAGCCCTGCTTTTTGACATCTATCTTTACAGAAAAGAGAACAATGCACTTGTATGTGTTAGAATTTTAGAGGATATTTTGAATTCTGGGTTTTTCTGATTTCTGAAACATTTTTCTTGGTCTGCTTTTTGTCATCTTCCTTTTATCTATCTTGCATTTTTTGGGTAGGGTATAATTTTGACGTTCGAAATTCTGTTTTTGATGTTTTAGTTTTGTCGAAATGCTTGGAATGAGCGAGTATAAGATGAAAATCAGGTCTAACCTGCTTAAGATTTTTGTTTTTGTTGCCTTTTTTTTTTATTTTTACATTCTTTTCTTTCACTGATAGCCCCTCCTTGCGTGGATGATTTTACTCTTTAAGTATGGACAAGTTTCAAAGTATAGAAATGAAAATTTTAGAGTACTGAGTCATTGCAAAATGAACCAGAAAAATCGTTGTTGCACAGGATGTGCATAATTTCCCTCTTATTTTTCTTTTGTCTTGGTAAATTATAGAATTAACTGTGTAAAGATGCAGTCTTGCGAAAAAAACTGGTTTATTGTTTCTTTCAGTTTCCAATACTAGGAAGATGTAAGCACACAGATGCTAGCTTAGCAATAGCTGTAGCTGTTTGTGGATCATTATCTCTACTTTAACATTTTTATTTTCTCTAATGGCAGAAGGTTATTCTAGAAATTCTGATTTTTTTTTCCAGTTTTATATATAGTTCTCCAGCCACTATTGTTTCGTTTCACAGATCTAAGATTGGTTAAAGTGAGTCGTAGCTATGCATATATTTTTCTAATGAAATTGCATAATATTGTTGTTAACAAGATCGTGGATTTCGTTTTAAGATAAATATATTGTCATCGTATACATGCTGTCTGGCAGATGAATATATGGAAGGACAAGAGTGCAGCTTGGCCCGTCGCCAACCCAGTGATGACTTGTGCCTCTGTATCTGATGCTGGATCTCCGAGTAACTTTGTTGCTGACCCCTTTCTTTACATACAGGTAATTCTTATCTCTATGTATCTTTTTTCTATTGTAAAAGTATCAGCATTTCCTTGCTCTGCAAACTTCAGTTTTGAAATGATTTTTTGGTGAATTTGTTCTGTTAAATTATAGTTAGGTACTCTGTTTTGAAGACATTAGTGGTGATCTTGTCTGCTTTCTAATCCCGCGTGTTTCTATCCTCCAATCATTTTTTATCATTTCAGTTACTTAAGTGGGATATATCACCTCCAATATACCTTGTATAACACTGTGATGTAAACAATCACATCGCTATTATTATATCATTACGGTTGGGATATGAGATAATCTGCTGACATTCTTTCTTGATTTATAGTGGAAAGAATGTTCAAAGGGATAAAGTGGATCATAAAAGTAGATCGTATGTGGGGTGAAAGAATAAAGATTGAAATTTTAATAACAGAGTGTCCTTGTGTTCATTAGTCGAAGTATAGACTTGCTTTTTGGACAGCATATACCAACTATGGCAGTGAAAGCAGATAGGGATTCTCTTTGGAGATATATAAAGGAAATAAAACAATCAAATGCAGTGTTCCTTTATTCTCTCGACCCTCTTTCCTACTCCCACCACCCTCTGCCCTCTCAGCGTGCTGGGCTGAAGGGAATCTTTTTATTGCATGATTATATCAACAGTTAAAGAATCTTGCTAAGAGAATTCAATAGCTTTTGTGAAACTAGAATATAGCTAATCAAAGAATTAGGATCCTTGTTATGTTATGAAAAATGTGTTATTTCCGAGTTAAATGTTGGTGTGCGTCAGTTTAAAACTTCAATGGTCCAAAATAAAGGCCAACTGATTTTGGGGCCATGGCTTCAATAATTACTCTTGCTCAAAATCTTGTATCAGATGCACTGTTAAAGGGGAAGTTTTCTTATCATACCGAGTATTGCAGTGTGGTCTCCATTAACGTGCCAACTATATACGAAGTGGATGTAGTTTGATATGGGTTCTGCTGTTACATTCTTTGAGAACTCGTATGATTGAAGACTTTATCATGCAGTACACCATTGTTCCTAGCTAATAATAAGTTTCATGTTTAAATCAACATATTTGTTTTCACAAAAGAGTGTCCTAAGGAATAGCTGCGTTCACAGATTCAATAGGGCTCTTAATTTTCCAAACTTAATGCGTAAATATATTTTACTCGACATTTCCCTTAAACTCGAGTGGTGTTTATGGCTGAAGTATCATTTCTGTGATAGATATATACACTGTAACATTGGTCTCTCATTCATTTGATGAAAAATATAGAAATCTTGTCCACTGTCTGTCTTTATCATTACTAGGTTATTAGTTACAAATCTTAGACACATCTCAAACGTTGCCTCGAGTAAGCAATCCTAAATTATCCTCTGTTGCTAGCACTTCTGGTGTGGTTGTGGGCTCATCCATTTGGTTAATTCATTGGTGTTTTTTTTGGCATAAAACTATCAGTTAATTCATTGGTGTTTATATTCATTTTCCGACATCTCAATAGTTTACTATTGTTTTCCTACTTGGTTTATTATAATTTTATAAAAATTATCAAACAAGGGAGGATTTGCGTCATCATGGAATAGAACCGGTTCCATTTGATGTCCGTTATGGCGTATGGAAACAGTGTATTGTTGCTAGTTGGATTTCTGAATCTCCGGGTTTCCCAGTGGTGGCGATCTCGGAGTATATATGCCCTCTTGCAAGTCTTTTTTTTTTAGTTGTTAAAATGAAGGGTTTTTTTGGCATGTTTTAAGTTCTGAGTTGGATGATTGCAGCACTGCATTATTGTTTTGGCACATAACTTCCTCTGATGTTCATGTTTGATCGAATGATTCAGGGTGATGTCCTTTATCTTTTTTATGAAACGAAAAGCTCGGTTACATGGCATGGAGATATTGGAGTTGCACAGAGCGTAGACAACGGAGCAACATGGCAGCATTTGGGTATTGCTCTGGATGAAGAATGGCATCTATCCTATCCTTATGTCTTCGGTTACAATGGAAACGTAAGATCCTACCCGATTTCTCATCTGATGGTTCTGATTTACAAGTTAGTGATGAATTCTTGATTCTTCAATTGCTTTTTCTGTTCCTCACAGATATATATGGTACCGGAAAGCAGTGTCAAAGGCGACGTTCGTCTTTATCGAGCAACCAACTTCCCTTTGAAATGGACGCTCGAAAAGATTATCTTGAGAAGGCCTCTTGTTGATTGCTCTATAGTTCCGCATGAGGGGAAGCTCTGGCTTTTTGGTTCGGATAACCGAGGGATTGCCACCGAGCAAAATGGTCAGCTCGAAATTTGGTACAGCGAGTCGCCTCTTGGTCCGTGGAAGCCTCACAAAAAGAACCCTATATACAACACAGATAAGACCGTGGGAGCTCGAAATGGAGGCAGGCCTTTTGTGTATGATGGAGATCTATATCGTATCGGTCAAGACTGTGGCGAGACGTATGGGCGCACGACTCGTGCGTTCAAGATCGAAATCCTGACCACGGATGAGTTCGAAGAGGTCAAGGTTCCCTTCAGTCTTGAAGACTCGAACAAGGGAAGGAATGCTTGGAATGGTGCCCGCAGCCATCATCTGGATGTACAGCAGCTCAGCTCGGGTGAATGGATTGCAGTTGTTGATGGCGACCGAGTACCCTCGGGAGACTCGATCCGTCGATTCTTTCTCGGGTCCGCCTCGGTCATCGCCGCCACTGCATTGATCGTACTCGTCGGGATACTCCTCGGGGCTGTAAGGTGTGTAGTTCCCTTAAGTTGGTGCCCTCACAGCATGGGGAAGAGAAGCGACACCGTCTTGGCTTGGGAGAGACCGAGCTTTTCCTCCAAGCTTAGACTCGTATGCAGCCGCTTGAACCGAGCTAGCTCGACTCTCCGAGCCAAGATGAGGTCGAACGCTTGCGCGGGAACCGCTGTTCTTGCTCTGACAATCTTGGTGGCCATGGCGCTGACGTGCGCGGGAGTAAACTACATATACGGAGGGAGTGGCGCACAGGAAGCCTATCCATTCGACGGTCGATATTCCCAGTTCACTCTGTTAACGATGACCTACGACGCCCGGCTCTGGAACCTGAACATGTACGTGAAGCACTACTCGAGGTGCTCCTCCGTGAGGGAGATCGTCGTCGTGTGGAACAAAGGAACGCCTCCGCAGCCGACCGATTTCGACTCCGCGGTCCCGGTTCGGATACGGGTCGAGCTGAAAAACTCTCTGAACAACCGATTCAACGTGGATCCGCTGATCACGACTCGAGCAGTTCTCGAGCTCGACGACGACATCATGATGAGTTGCGATGACGTCGAGCGTGGTTTCCGGGTGTGGCGGGAGCATCCCGACCGGATCGTCGGTTTCTACCCGCGCCTCGCCAACGGCAGCCCGTTGAAGTACCGGGGGGAGAAGAATGCCCGTGAGCACAAGGGATACAACATGATCTTGACGGGGGCCGCATTCTTCAACTGGCGGCCGGCGTTCCAGAGATACTGGAGCAGGGAAGCAGCCCCAGGTAGAGCCTTGGTTGATGGCTATTTCAACTGTGAGGACGTGCTGATGAACTATTTGTACGCGAACGCGAGCTCGTCGGCCGTGGTGGAGTACGTCCAGCCGGCGTGGGCGATCGATACGTCGAAATTCTCCGGAGTTGCGATCAGCAGGAACACTCAGGCTCACTATGGGATCAGAAGTAAGTGCTTGCAGAAGTTTTCAGAAATGTATGGGAGTTTGGATGAGAAAAAGTTGGAATTTAGTAGGAGAAAGGATGGGTGGGATGTATAGTATTTGAAAGCTAACCAAATTATAAAATTTTCTTTTAACTAGTTTTATTTTTCTACTGCAAATTATAAAAAAATATTCTATGATTTATTTTTTCGAGCAATATTATATAGGGGTGTGCACGGTCCAGTTTGGCCGGTTTAAGGGGCAAAGTATGGACCAAACCAATAGGTACGGTTTGAAATTTTCACAAACCAAACCAGCCAAATAATTATTTCAAACCAAATCGGCCAAACCATATTAAAACGGTTTGGTTCGGCTGGTTTAAACGGTTTGAAGATTATTCAACTAAAAATATTACAAAAAAATGTAATTTGTATATCAATTTTATTATTAGAAATTAATGTAAGAATGATATACAAAATGAAACTAATATAAATATGTATCGCTTGTCATTAATTATAAATATGAGATAAGTAATAAATAAATAATATTATGGTTGCAAAAAATAATTATATATAAGTTGATTTATAGGTTACAATTCGAAAGAATATAAGCATCGGACATATATATCAATATAATTGATATTTTAGCTTTCTATCAAATAATATTTTATTATCATTTTTATATTTAAAATTATATTATTTATACGGCCGGTCCGGCCGAAACGGCCGGTTTCATCCTTCAAACCGTCGGCCAAACCAAATCATCCGATTTTAGATTTTTCAAACCAACTCGGCCAATCATTTTTTTCAAACCAGCCAAATCGGCCAAATTAATTTGGTTTGGTCGGTTCGGCCAGTTTCGACCAAACCGTGCACACCCCTAATATTATATGGGTCAATTTATCTCATCGACTATATGAATATTTAATTAATTAGACTTCGATTTTTATAATTTGAATCTATTAAATTCTTCAACTTAAAAAAGAAAACTTAAAATTCCCATTATGTTGCTTAATATTTATCTATTATTAATAATTTTGATTTATTCAATTATAGAATTCTTAAATATTTTATTCGATATTATGTAATTCGTAATATTTATACACAAATTAATTTTTAAATAAAATCTTTTACTTTTTCTAATTTAATCAACTATGTACATTTTTAGATGACTAACATATGAAGACATTTATTTAATTTTCAAATATTCGTTGATGTGACTTGTAAGATAAAATCTCACGAATATAAGCACAAATAAAAAACATTATAATCAATGAAAAGGCTGATTATATTCTATTTGGATCTCAATCTTTATATACTACAAGCATTTGGCAGATTGAGATTAAAACTGACTTTTAAGAAAATAATTTTTATTTATTCTCAATCTTATATATATGATTTAGAAAATAGCATCATCACTAATTAAATATTTGAAATAATCATTATATACATACAATAGATTAGATCAAAGGGATATTGCGAACAAAGAACTCCTAAACCAAACTTTATTGTAGAAATTGTTTAGGACTATTTTATGCTAGACAGTTTCTAGTCGAATTGAAAATTGTCAAATTATTATTTTTAAGTGATTTTTGACAAGTAATTAACGCCTAATTAGGTGCCACCTAGTCCATCTAAATGGTATTTTAAAAAATTAATTAAAATTTATATATTTAAAATATAAAAAATAAAGTCAACTTATAACACCTTAATAACATACAACAATGAAATTGGGTGGTAATTAAATTTGTCGTTTTAAAAAAGAAAAATAGAAAATAAGGAAGTAGATCAAAAATAGGAGATTGAGGTGGGAGAGAGGAAATAGATAGGCATTAAGTGAAGAAACCAATGAGATGGAGATGGTGCCCATCATTCAATTTCATGTGCTCTTCAATCTCCATACATGCACACACACACTTCTCCCGACTTCCCTTCCAATTTCATCCCAAATCCATACCTTCTTTTTTTGGGGCCTTGCAAAATTTCGTAAAGCTCTGACCTTTTTTCAAGAGGAGATACACCCACAAAAGTATATACAAAACAACAATAATACATCGATTCATACGTAAATTTGTGTATGGAATCATTTGCTTTCTTTGGTCTATTTCAATTGGGGTTGCGGCTTTATCAGAGGAAAAGATATATACATACTGAAATGAAATATTGATCCGATGCGTTTATCAGATTGTTTTCTTGCTGTTCAACGGTCTTCGTATTCCCTTTTCACTTTCCAAGATTTTCCTTTTTCCTAGTGAGAGAAACCTGAAAGCACCTGTCTTGAGAGAGAGATTTATGAGATTTACTTTGTTCGCTGCATGTGGGTGTGGAGGTGAGAGTTAGATAATTTTGGGGGGGAAAATAGCATTGATGGAGGAAGAGGGAGGATCAGTTAATGAAATGGGGAAGGATTTTGATTCAAAGCTTAAGATTGAGAGCAACAGTTCTTCATCTAAACTTGCTAACAGTGAAGCTTCTGTGAGATCTAAGAGTTTTGCATTTAGAGCACCGCAGGAAAATTTTAGCATTCAAGATTTTGAACTGGGGAAGATTTATGGTGTTGGTTCTTATTCCAAGGTCCAATTCTCTTTCTCTCTCTTTTTCATAACTTCTTATAGTTTTCTTTTTGTATTATTATGTATTTATTTGTGTTAATTGGGTTCATTGACAATTGTTGTTTCCCTGTAGATTGTGTGGTGCCCCTTCTGTTGCATTATACTTCTACTATGTTTTTTTACCTGCTTTTCTTTGTTTAGTTGGTTTGGAGTTGGTTGATTTCCTTGAAGCAGTTATTTGAATTATCTCAATTTAATGCTATGTCTATCACCTGACTGCTAAGCATACAAGTTCCTAGCATCTTCGCTCAAATTAACTGTAATAGAGTCATTCATATCAATTTCTCGCACTAGTTCTCCTTGATAGTGACAATGTGAATTCGCAAATCAGAAATGGAATTGCAGAACTGCAAAATGTTTTGAGGGTCTCTCTTAATTATTGAGTTCCGGTGGTGCTTAATGCAGTACTTCAGCTCAAAGGAGTGAAGTCATGAAAGACCTTACTGTTATGAGTATGGTACAGTTAGACTTGACATACGAGGAGGTTTTGCTTGAATGATAATTTATGTCATTTCAAAGTAACAATTTCCAGAATTACAGGCTACAAATGGGTGCCAACATGAACATCAAGAATGTGGAATGCACCAATAAAATAAGAGAATGTGTATTGTGCACATGGTTCAGGCTCTTGGAAAGTTATTTTACATCATTCTAAGAAAGTAAGGATGTTTGTGTGTAGGGTGGGTGGAGAATCCATAGCAAGGATTTATTCACTTATGCACGAAAACTTGTTTGATAGTTTTTTCACTTAGATGAGACACTTTATCTGCTAAGCAGTCCTTTTAGAGTGAGAGTTATTTTATGTGTTTAAGTTACTGGGGATAGATGTTAGATAAAGTTGATAGGTGACCTGATCTATGTTCGGTTTCTTCTTGCTGGGTCCAGAATTTCATATGGTAAATAATGCATGGCACTGAAGATATGATTACACATCTATACCATAGATGACAAGAGTTTGCCATAATTACTTCATGTAATATGTTCTCGGTCACGTTCAACAGGTTTAGCTTTTCTGCACTTCATGGGTCAATCATTTTCCAATTGGCATATGTAATTTAGAGTGCTGCATACACAACGCGAAAAATCTCCCTATACTAGTTTCCCTTGAGACATTTTTTATAGATCAATCTTCACTTATATGGATCTCTTCTAAATTGTTAAGAAGCATACTTGGATAGTTGGATTACACTGACGTTTGAGCTGTGTTTGCAAAATGAGAATCTTATATTGCCTACACCACTGTCCAGTTTATTGCGCCACACTCTGTTGATATAGTTCATATTTAGTGTTGTCGGGGAATTTATTCATTTTATGCGAACAGGTTGTCAGAGCAGCGAAGAAAGACACTGGAATGGTTTATGCCATGAAGATCATGGATAAAAAGTTCATCACTAAAGAAAATAAAACATCTTATGTAAAATTGGAACGCATAGTACTGGATCAATTAGATCATCCTGGTGTAGTGCGATTATTTTTCACTTTTCAAGATAGTTTCTCACTCTGTAAGTATTGTTGTGTCGCATTTACTCAGTGTTCTTTGTTATTATGTTGGTGTGTTTTTCTTGTGTGAGGCTAATTTGATGTTCTTGCATTAAACATTGTGAAGATATGGGGCTTGAATCCTGTGATGGCGGTGAACTTTTTGATCAAATAACCAGGGTAAGTGATCTTCAAGTTTGGAATGAGCGTTTTCCCCCTCATTGACATATGCATCTCAAAAACTTTATCATAAAATCCAGCCATTAAGAATTCACAATTGATGTTTGTATGGGAGGGAAGAGAATATATGAGAAGGATAGAAACAATGAATAGGAAAATTTGCATGTAACCTTTTTCTCTCTTTTTTTATTTTTATTTTTATTTTTAAAATTTCACTACAAAATAGGATACACACAATGCTTATCAGTTTTCAGATTATACTTTCTATCACTAGCTCTTGCACATGCCATGGACAAATGAATAATCTAACTCCCGTTTTTTTTTTTTTCCCCGTATACATCATATTAGTCAATTATTTCCATTTGTCCTAACAGGTTTTGTATTAAAGGGGTGATTTTGATAACAAAATTATCAATACTGTAAATGAAGTTAAATTATTATTTTTTTAAAGATGTTTACATTTATTACTTTATGTTTCATCCCTAATACCTATTATCTATTTCCTACTGGTTCTACCTCCAGAAGTCCAGAGTAATGTTGAAATGATTAGTTGTGTTGGCACAGAAAGGTCGTTTGTCTGAGGATGAGGCTCGTTTCTATGCAGCTGAAGTTGTGGATGCTCTTGAGTATATACATAGTATGGGATTGTTACATCGAGATATTAAGGTACTTCAAAATGAGGTTGTTCCTTTTTTTGTATCAGTAATGCTAACGTTTTCTAAAACACCAGCCAGAGAACCTGCTACTTACTGCCGATGGCCATATCAAGATTGCTGATTTTGGCAGTGTAAAGCCCATGCAAGGTAGCCGGGTCACTGTCCTTCCAAATGCAGCATCAGGTAGCTCTATCTGCTGACATTTCTTGAAAAATGAAAGCCATTATAAGACTAAATCATCAAACTTCTTTGACGAAAATTTCAGATGATAAAGCATGCACCTTTGTTGGGACAGCTGCTTATGTACCTCCAGAAGTTTTAAATTCCTCACCTGCAACTTTTGGGTATTAACTTCTATTTTTCAGATTTCTCATTTTCGGATTTTGGAACGGACTTGCACGTGCGTTTCTAGCTTTCAAAATTAACGAAGACAAACATTTATCCAGGAATGACCTTTGGGCACTTGGATGCACATTGTTCCAAATGCTTGCTGGGACTTCTCCTTTTAAAGATGCTAGCGAATGGCTTATTTTCCAGAGAATTATTGCAAGAGATGTCAGATTTCCAGATTACTTTTCTGAAGAAGCACGAGATCTTGTTGATCGGTTGTTGGTAATTCAGAAGCTTGCTAAATTTCATGCAAATTTTATTTTTTTCCATCTTTCTTTCTTTCTTCCTTAATTTTACACATTCTATTCATCATTGGAGATTGATGTTTATGCTTTTTTTAAAGTGAATTAGCTTCAACAGTTGGAATTTAACTGTTATTGATATTTAGTTGTGTTTGAATGTGAATCTATCAGCTTGAACTATTTAATAAGATACATTATCATTACACTTGAGGTTACCTTATGATAGAGTATCTTAATCTATATGTTTCTTCTCATCTCATCTACGGATTTTGATTTACTGTAAGATGTTGGGTTTTCATATATGCGATGTTTGGTGCAGGACATGGACCCTAGTAGGCGACCAGGTGCAGGACCTGGTGGTTATGCTATTCTAAAAAACCACGCTTTTTTCAGGGGTATTGATTGGACGAGTTTGAGGGAAGGAACAACCCCACCTACGCTTGCTTTGGAGCCAAGATCAGTAAGACTTTTTCCTTTTACGATGCATGATTTTTCTCCGAGCCTTCTATAGAAGTATTAAAAATGAGCACTTACAGATCTATAAAATAGTGATAAAGTAGCTCTACGGGACCTTGTTTAGTTTTTCTCTTCTTACTTATCAAGAAAAGGGAAAAATGAAAGATGTAATTTCATTGCAATCTCGTCTTCATATTTTCCCTTTTCGTCTTGGTGTCTAGTACGTGACAAAGCATGTCTTCGTTTCTGTTCTTTCAGGATCAGTCTACACCCTCAGGCGAAGACCATGATTCTTCATGGAACCCATCACATGTTGGGGATGGTTCAGCAAGAACCAATGATGGAAATCGTGCTTCTGCATCAGCTTCGCAAGCTCTTAGCATAACTAGGCTTGCTTCAATCGATTCATTTGATTCAAAATGGTGGGTAAAACGATCACTAGTTGCTCGGTTGCAGCATGATTCTTAGCTCGGTTGCTCTTTATTTTTGTCAGATCTTTAATCATGGATTTCTGATATCTTATGAAACTTCTGTCAAAAGCTTTTCCGTTGCACAAACAAACCGTCAATTGTTATCGATGATTTTAACTTCCTTTTGTTACTCTTGAACAGGCAACAATTCTTGGAGCCTGGAGAATCTGTTCTTATGATCTCCTTGGTAAAGAAACTGCAGAAACTGACTAGCAAGAAAGTGCAGCTTATCCTTACTGATAAACCGAAGTTAATTTACGTGGATCCTGCGAAATTGGAGATCCGAGGGAACATAATATGGTCTGACAATCCTAATGATCTCAATGTTCAAGTCATTAGCCCTTCAAATTTCAAGATTTTTACTGTAAGTCATGCTTTTTCCAAGCATTGTTTCCTGCAATCACTTTTCTCGTTCATCGACTTCTACAAACGTATGGTTGTCCATTTTGAAGCCTCATAGAGGCCTTAGGCATGACATTGCACTTCACTAGTTTAATTATCGATTCAGGACCCGAAAAAATGATTTATCAATCCAAGTTTCGAAAGATCAAACAATTCTCAATCCTAGATTGAGAATTGTATGATCTTTCAGGTTTGAATTGAGAATTTTTGTGATCTTTCAGTTCCTGAATTGAGAATTAATCTTTCGGGTCCTAAATCAATAATTAAACTATTTTTCGGGTCTTGAATTGATAAAACTCCAAAATGTAAACAGATAAATCGGGAAAATCGGTTTCATATTTCATCACATATACATTAATCCAAGTAGCCAAAAGGCTGTAAATAAGAGACCTCTGCCTACTTCTATATGGATTAACCAATGTTGTATGCATATTCTGCTTGAATTATTTGCTGCTACAGCCCAGGAAAGTTCTGTCATTCGACGACTCAAAACAAAGAGCAGCGCAGTGGAAAAAGGCAATCGAGTCTCTTCAAAACCTCTGAACTTCTGTTGATCTTGACGAATCATTCATTGTACAAACACGCTGCTCCGTCAACAATCAGTCTGCTGCTGCACTTTTGAAGTCTCTGGCAAAGAAAGATTGTGACAGATTTAGTTCTTCCCTGAAGCTTACATACAAGTGAATTACACCGGCAGCTTCTCTTGGCATCGCGTATTTTGCAACAACGAGGGCTCTCGGATGGCCATGGCTAGCCATCCGCCATTTTTGATACAAAATCTTGTTTCCCATTTCCTCTGTTGAAGGTCTTTTGTTTATACCAGGACCTCATACACATGTTTTGGATTCTTCATTGTATTCGAAGTTGTAGAGAATTATCGATCCCACAGAGACAGAATGAAATGTGTAGCACTGCAAAGATACATTTTTGTATAGATCTCTGGTTAATACTCCATGTTTTCTGGCTCTTCTGTATTCTTGCAGTGCAGAAATTCATCTGTTTTCGATTTTCTTGGAAGATTTGTGGAGATTCTTTTGATGGCTGTAGCTGAGTATCTTGTAAATGTGATGCCTCCCTTATCATGCTTTATTCTCACCGCTTTTATTCCATTTGGGTGTTTGTATACGAGAGCGATATAGATGCTACACTCGATGAAATATATTTCATCACAAAATCTAATCTTGAAACTTAAAAGTCTAATCAAAGAAGTTCTATAAAACAACAAAAATTAGACCTTTATGAGAAATTTGTCTATGATTCACAATATTTATTAGTGGGTGTATTTTGTATTTGAAAATTTTCAACAAATTTATTTCAAGTAAAATTCAAGTCAAAACTGAGCTCTCATTTTAGTGAATTTGTAGTTTACTCATTTTGATTTGATTTATTAAAAAGAAAAATCGGAACCACATAATTATAAGCATCTGTGTCTCCCCTGTCTTGATCCAACTCTCTGCCTTCCCCTTCCACGTTCTACTTACCAGTTAGCACCTCTCTCTCTCTCTCTCTCTCTCTCAATCTCTCTCTAGGTACGTGCGCTACTGCAATGTATGCTTTCTTCCATAACTGTTTGAACTTTGTTTAACTTTCGCAATTTGTCGATCATGTTCAATTTCTGGGATTCTTGGATGGTTAGATCGGGCCAGAGCAAATTTCTTGTTTGATTGATCAGAATTTGCAGATCTTGCCGTGATGTACCCGTTTTCTGCTTACTTCTTGAGTTTTATAATTTGGTTTTTCCAAAACTTAATACTGGCTGCGGAATGTGCTGATGGGATTTGGCGAGGACGATCGTTTAAAACGAAGGGTTTATTTGGTATCAATTCATTGTTTATTTGGGATTCACTAATTTGAGTAGAAAAGGTGTTGTTTCATGGGGTTTGAATTGGGTGTAGTTCAGTATCTGTTGCCATACCTAGTTTCTAGAATTTTCCTTTAATCTTTCTCAGAAATCTAATAGATTTGGTGTGTTTGGAGAGATTTGATTGGGAAAGTATGATTCAATTCTTCTTGCTGTTTGAGTGAAGATGCAATTTCTGAATATGTGGTTCATTGCAAAACATTGTAGTCAGTTTTCTTCTTCACTTCATTTGAAAGCTCTTTTCAGTTGATTTGAGTTTTAGGGCTGCTGTCATGCCTTGTTAAATTCCCCAATTTCGAAGTTCTAATGAATCATAAACTTCGTCGAGGTTGATTTGTTACTCGATGATCTAAATGCGTTGTTGTGCACGTAGAACAATATTGTTTTGTGTCTGGTTTCGCATTGCTGACACTTAATTTGCCATCACCTTGATGCGTGTTTGCTTTATTTACTTCATTCGTCTCTGCAGCCTTGCTTCGATTTCTCCCGCTATGGCCTCCACCAGCCAGAATGGAATTCAGCTCTTGCTGGCTGCAGAGCAAGAGGCTCAGCACATTGTCAATGCTGCTAGATCTGGTGATTCTTGCTTAACTATTTCTTCTCTTGCTTTCTGTCATTACGAAAGCCCTAGGAGTACGCAGTGGCGATCCACATGTATATAAAGGGGGGGGGGGGGCTCTAACTCGAGAATTTTTCGGTTTTAGTATTGTGTTAATCCGATATTTTTATGTATAGCCCCCTTCATTTTCATGTTGAGGAAAAAAAATAGACTAAAAATAAAATATGAGGGTACGAGGGGGCTGAAAATGTAGATAAACATTTTTTTTTCAATTTTACTCAATCTTGTCTTTTTTTTGTTAAGAAAAACATGATGGTACAATAAAATTCTGGATCCGCCACTGTAGTACGTTGACATGTTGTACGCGAGCTTTTTTGTCGTTCATAAAGAACTTGAAAGGGATAACCCGATCCATGAGGTTAAATGGGAATTCAGCCAAGTCTATCAACTTTTTCGAAACTTTTGAGATGCGTTTTTCTGGTTAAAATCTGAAGTGATTAAGACCAGTTCATCTGTTGAAAGAATGGATACTCACCATCACCGAGTTGTGTGCGTTGGCTTTGATGTGCAGCGAAACAAGCCAGACTGAAACAGGCAAAAGAGGAGGCGGAGAAGGAAATTGCTGAATTCCGGGCTCAGATGGAGGCCGAATATCAGAGAAAGGTGGCCGAGGTAAAAACTCCATAGGGATATGATCAAGATTATATAAACACAGTTATTGCATCCTTGATTATGAAGTCATGCTCAGAGTTTTCTCCTTCGTGCGAGCAGAGTAGTGGAGATTCGGGTGCTAACGTGAAGCGCCTTGAACAAGAAACCGAAGCAAAGATCCAGCACCTCAAGACCGAGGCTTCCAGGATCTCTCCTGATGTTGTCTCCATGCTTCTGAGGCACGTGACTACGGTCAAGAACTAGGTCCCGGTGATCTCCTCGTTGCGTCGGTTCGCTGCAAGTGTTTTCCCTGTTATTGAATAAAGCTGTGAAAGTTCAAATGTTGGTGATGAACTTCATTTTTGGGGAGGAGAGACTTTGGTTGATTGTGTTTTGCAGCAATGTATATTTTGTTTGTTGAGTGAGAGACTGTGACTCCAGTTGAGATTTGTTTCTTCATTTCTATGGTATTTCCAGCTTCATGAGGAAGTTACTAAAGGAATGCTAAATTATATTAGAAATGATAATATTATATTTTTGAGAAAAAATTGTCTTTTTAAGTAATAAATTAAGGATGATTCTCACACGAGTTGTGTGTTTTTATGAGATGATGAAATATTTGTGCATATTTTGTTCGAAATGTGCATTCAGTTAGGAATGCGTTTTACATACATCATATTCTATTCGGAATGTGCATTCTGAACATAATACGTGCAAATACCTCACTATCTCATAAAATGTATTATTTAATATGCGAAATACATACATGAATTTCATTCGGAATATCTCATGTTAGTAGTGTAAAATACATTTCGTTCGGAATGTCCTACAATCTTAAAAAAATAAAATAACGTATCTTATAAGTTTTTGCTATAAATAATACTCCCTTCGTTCCATGCGAAATACATACATGAATTTCATTCGGAATACATACATGAATTTCATTTGGAATGTCTCATGTTAGTAGTGTAAAATACATTTCGTTCGGAATGTCTTACAATCTTAAAAAAAAAAAAAACAGCGTATCGCAGAAGTTTTTGCTATAAATAATACTCCCTTCGTTCTATGCGAGATGTAACATTTCTTTTTGGCACGAGAATTAAGGACGTGGTGTAAGTGGAATTAATATTTTATTGTTGAATGTAAAAAAATTGTCACTTTTAGAAATGTAACAATTCGGATGGGATGTGATCGATGCAAAAACCTGCATACAAATTATAGCATAGGACAAATAAATTTATAGACAACCCAAGGGTTGGTCGATCCCACAGAGATAGTGCAACGAGGAAAAATCATTTATTGAATATGGTTTTCAGAACCTTTGTTTGGGTGAATCAAACTTTGAAGGGGTTTTTGGTTTTCAAAACAAGTAATTTAAAGGGATAAAAACAAATATTAAAAAGCACAGATTCTAGGGAAATTTACCAATCTGATCAACATGCAATAGACAAATATTCAAACCCAGAAAAAGATATTTTGGTGGAAAATCTATTACTGTGGAAATAATTCCTTGGTCGGGCAATTAAATCATAAATTACTAACTAGTGGTTATCTTCTCACGGTCTCAAACACACCAATTAATCAATTTCAATAAAGATTAGATTTTCCTACGATTGAATTCTTCTTGGTCGGACAAAAAATCAAAAGTATTAAATCCTAACTTCCTATTACTAACCTTCACCTCTCGGTCCTTCGATTAATAATTGTAACCTACCTCAATCTTCATCTCTCGATCCTTCGATGAGAATAGACTTAAAATAAAACATAGGATTTAAACCAGTTTAAAGGGTTTGAATTATTGAATCAAAACATGCATCACAGATGGAGAAACCCTAGAACCTGTTTAGGGTTCTAGCCTAACATATTGAAAATAAACATTGCAGTGAAAAATAAAGATTGCATTAAAACTAAAGAAAAATTAAAGAGGAATTCTGACAAAAACTAAAGGGAAAACAGAAAACTAAAGATAGAACAATGTGTACAAGATGGGTCAAAACTGGGGGGCCTAATTCTGAGTTATTCAAGAGTTTATATAGTGGTAGGGTTAAGGCCTTGGATGGTATAATTGCTCCAAAATTCGTCCACATCTTGATATGGTATCTTCTCCTTTTAAATCATGGACACATGCAGATTTGATCTTCAGAATCACACGTCTCGGCCGGGATAGACTCTGCCACGGCCGAGATCCACTCCTCGCCTCGATCTTCCTTTGGCTCGATTTCAATCTATTTCGACCTTCCATCTCGCCCGAGATACAATACACCATGGCCGGGCCGGATTTCTGCACCTCGGTCGAGTTGAATTTCAACTCGGTTGAAACAGACAACTTCTTCTTGGCGAATTTCCTCATCTCTTGACCAATTCTTCGCTTTTCATCACTTTTTCCTGCATAATCATCCACCACAAGCATAATACCGTCCACTATACACTCATGCTCAACTTATTCAATAAAACTAACAAAAACTCATGAAAGAAGAGAAAAACAATGCGATAAGAAAGTAGAAAAACAAGCTTATCAGGACGTCCGATTTGGTAAGTGTAACAATTAGAGCGGGACTGATGGAGTAATATTTTTTGTCAGCAAAAATTAAAATTTATGGAACTTTAGTTTTTTTTTTTTTTTTAGAATAGGATTTTTATGGAAATTATGATTGTGGGTAGTTACTAGTTTGGCCTAATTGCAATTTAATTCCCAACATTTCCTCATTTTTGCAAAAATAACCTAACGTTTACATAATTGCAATTTAATTCCTAACGTTTGTCTATTTTTGCAATTTAATTCCTAACGTTCCAAACATGCAATTTAATTCCTAGCGTTTGTTCATTTTAGCAATTTAACGCCCAACATATACAAGGTCTATATTTTAATTCCCTACATTTTAAAAGTTGTGTTTTATTCCCTAATTTATATTGAATTATATTTTAACTACTAAAGTTTATCCATTTTGCAATTTAATTAAAAAATAACCTTACATTTATAAAATTATATTTTAACTCCTAATAATTTTTTTTTGCATTTTTTTTCATAGAGTCTGTTCATTTTTATATTTTAATTTGTGTAATTTTCTATTTTTTATAATTTAACTTTAAAATATTAAAATTCAAGATATAAAATTACATTATAACTTAATGTTTCAATTTTTGTAATTTAATTCCTAACATTAATCTATTTATGCAAAATAATGGATGCCCGTTTCTTTAAAAAGAATAATATTAATAATTTTATATTTTAATTTTTAATATTTATAAGTTAAATTATAAAAATAGACATTTATTAGAAATTAAATCTTAAAGTTGAACAAATTTTAAGAACGAATATTTTTTTTAAAAATTTAAGAAAATATATTAGGAATATATATAAAATGCTTGGTTATTTTTTAATTAAAATTCAAAAAATAGATAGTTGTTAGTATTTAAAAATGTAATTTAATAAATTCTAGGAATTAAAATGTAAATTTGTAATGTTGGGAATTAAATTGCGAAAATGGAGTAACGATAGGAATTGAAATGCATGTTTGAAACGTTAGGAATTAAATTGCAAAAATATATAAACGTTAGGAATTAAATTGCAATTTTATAAACAATAAGTTATTTTTGTAAAAATGAGCAAACGTTAGGAATTAAATTGAAATTAACCCTACTAGTTTTGAGGTTTTTAATATTATGCCTAAAAAGGAATAATATGTAATTTTCTGGAACGGGCCTTGAGGCCCAATAATAAAGTCAACAGGCCCGGAAAAGCCCAAATTTGGAAGAGACAAAATAGCCCAATATATAATTAATATCATGATAATTTTAACAATATAATAATTAATAGTATAAGTTTATTTATTAAATTTAATGTAAAAATAGAGAAACCAAATTCGTCTTTCGTGAGTGCGTTTGTAGAAATCATTTAATAGAGGAAGGGAAGTAGGAAAAGTGAATTTGCATTTTGCAGAGAATTTGATCTATGGCGTTGTCGAGGCTACGGCATCCGGTGATCTCGCGTGCTCCATCTCTCATCAGAGCTCGATTTCTCTCTCTCGCATCCGCTCATTCATCTCTAAATCGGTATATTTTTTTTTAAATTTTTTTTTTGGTTTATTTCGTTTTGGCGCTGAATTTGGATGAAGATGAGTTGGTTGATTTGATGAAATCTTATTTTTTTGATTTGATCGAACTTGAAATAATGTGGTCTCGGAAAAGATTGAGTGGTTGTCGGAGCGGTCAAATGCGGCGGCATTTAGTTGAATTGGTGAAGAAGACTGGAAAGCAATTGTTGTAACTTTAATATGCAATAATGAATGCATTTATATCGGAAGCTTTGTAGGTTCCTTGTGTAGCTTATATAGTGTATGTAGGAGAGGTTGCAGTGTGGCACTATTGTTCTGTGTTTCTGAGCTGGTTGAATGACAAGCTAGCACATTAATTTTTCTGGTATAGTTGGGTTCCTACGGAATTTTAAGATTGTTATTAGCTTCTGTGGTTAACTGGACTCTTACTCCTGCTCATTTATTGTATGCTCGTGTCACAAAATGATGGAAGTTCTCGTATATGTGCAATAGATTGATGTCACTTTTGAGATTTTTTCGAAAAAAGAAAGTGGTTGAAGAGATATAGTTACTTATTCAGAATCACAAGAAGCTCTTTGTTGGAGCTTTGGAGTGTCTTGACTGCTGCTTTATGCTAGCAGTCACAGATATTAAAGGTTCTATTTGATGTGCTTCAGGTTCATTGTCTGTTGGTGGCATGAGTTTATATCAGTGGATTTGGAATCTGTAAACTCAACCTGAATACAATTAGTCCCAACGATTTATTCTATGGCTCTAGAAGAGAACCTAGAATCTAGATCCTTTGACACAATTCTTAGACTGATTTTCTGCATTATTCATATGAAGATTTCTAGTTATGCATCAGTTTTGCTTTCTATTTATCATCTTATTATCGACATATTGCTGCTGCAATTCCAGGGGATTGAATAGTTGTCCAGATGTCGCAAAGTTGTTGTTAAGGTATGCATGTGCAGTCTTATGTTTAGTTCCTTCCCTTTGTTCTTTTACATCCACGTTGTATTCATATTTGTTTTAAACATATTATTATTGCATATGAATTGGCAGGCCAACAACTTTTCCATTATTCAATGGCATTCACGGGGACTCTTCGAAAATTAAGGTTAGTGATGATTTGTATTATCATATATATATGTATAAACCATGCACACTTTTTCTAACTACAGTTACATGGTTCTTACAGTTCAAAATTGGTTTCCGTTCCTACTCATCTGCCGGTACAACTCTTTTCGCTCAACATAAATTGATTATCAAAATCTTATTTGTTAAACTCTGGTATTCGACCTGATGAGGTTGCCTCGATTGAATTTTCAGTCACCAATTTACATGACTATATCTATTAAATGGCTTTTCCAAGCTTACTTTAGTTTTATCCTTGATCTTAATGCATTCCGTTTTTCTATTCAATCTTATAATATTTCTACTTCAAATATTTTATCTTCTAACTTCTTAGGCAGTGGCACATAGCAATAATATGATACTCAATGTTGTATAGTTGCTTCTGTGTTTGCTTTTGTGCATTTAGTGTGACCCTTGTTTGGCTTAAAGTCACTACAGTTAGTTGAGCTTAAATATTGATCTTTGGACTCCAGTATTGGAAGTCTCTCCAATAGTCTAATTTTGCACTCGACATTACCTGCATTAAGATAAGGTGGGAGGGTAGAGGGCATGATAGATTGCGCAAGTCTAACACTTCAGGCATCAGGCAACAGTAAGATAAATAGTGTTACCATTGCCCTCTTCATATATTTCCGTAGATCTTAGGAGCATTTGGCCATGTAATAGTAGGAGAGAATACTCTGAAACAACCTATAGTGTATTGAGCTGAAGTGTACTATTCAAAAGTGGACAACCTTAAAAAATGTAATAGTCTAAAAAACTAGTTGAGAAGTTATTGCATTTACTTGTTTATGTCTATATTACTTTTTTACTTATTATCAAGTTGATATTATTTCAGGGCCTTCTAACCATACAGTGCTTCAAATGCCAGCTTTGTCACCCACTATGGTAACTGAGTGTATGAAATGTTTATTCACAATAGAAATGGTTTAGCTATGTCACCGGTATCATTATATGCTTCGCCATTTCTTATAGAATCAAGGTAATATTGCAAAGTGGAGGAAGAAAGAGGGAGATAAGGTCAGTTGCAATTACGATTTTCTTCATAGATATCATTTTCATAATGCAATTGTGGCAAGATATTTGATAATTGAATGAAGGATTTACTCTAGAATATCCACAAGATATCTGACATGGCCTGTTTCTTGCTTCTGGATCACTAGATTGAAGTGGGGGATGTGATTTGTGAAATTGAGACAGACAAAGCCACCCTAGAGTATGAATGCCTTGAAGAAGGGTAAACTCTTGATTTCAATTTGTTGTTGCATGCTGATAGGATTCTAGTTTCCGTCTAACACCCATTTATTGTTTTTATCGAACCATCCAAAAATGTATTAGATCTAAAACTTTGCATAAATATATGTATGACTTATAATATTAAGATCACGGTATCATCTCATGATGGAGCAATGTTGCTTGAATTGCCTACTCATCTTTTATGTGACAATATTACTTGTGTTGTGATCTTATGAGTTATGCTTGTGTATGTGTCTTTCTGTTCTCTACACTTGAGAATTTTGTTTCATCTTTGTTCCCCAATCGTTCTATACCATAGTGCTTCTTACCATATGCACTAATTGTTATGCTTAGTATTTCAGGATAGCTTGCAAATTGATTATAGTTTTATTTTGTATTTATCTTTATTTAAGTTCTTGGTTGGATGTCTTAAAGGTCTATAGTTGTTGGGTTGTCTCTATCGTGAATTCAGTATTTTGGATAATAATAGAATTAATTTACTAACCCTAAAATATTTCTGATTAAACATTATATGCATGCAGATTTCTGGCTAAGATACTGGTGCCTGAAGGTTCAAAGGATGTTCCTGTAGGACAGCCCATAGCAATTACAGTTATGTATCATGAGCTTCTAAAGTCATTTCCTATTTTGTATTCTTTTGTTAATCTGAGTAGAGATGAAGACTTTTGAAAAACTACATATATCATCATACGTGTGGAATCTGTTTAAGTGCTGCTGTTTTGAACAGCGAAACTCAACTCACCAAAGTCTTATCCATTGCTTATCTAGGGTTATATTGTTCCCTTATCTTCCACTCCGATCAGGTTGTCTGTATAATTTAACCATTATACTAAATTCCTTTTGGAATAACCTGAATCTTAATATTCCTTTTGAGCTTACTCCTATGCATATCAGACAGAAATTCCTTTAGAGGAACTCTTTCTTTCTGTTTTTTAGTAGAGGGACTAAGTTTGGGTGATGTATTGATATCATCTGGTATCATATCATTCATATGACTGATTCTAATCTGGTTACCCAGGTTGAGGATCTAGATGATATAGCTAGTATTCCTGCAAATGTAAGTGGGACGGAAGCTACAGATAAAACTTCCACTGAACAAACAGTGAAGCATGGAGACAGCGTGCAGGAATCAAGCTCTGTGAACATTAACACATCTGAACTTCCCCCTCACACTGTCCTTGCAATGCCAGCACTATCACCCACCATGGTAAGACCGTAAGAGCAACACTAGATGTCAAGTTGTACTTCATAATATAATTTTCTCTTGTCTGAAGAAAGCACTCTTCATTAATATTTCTTTTTTTTGACCCATAGAACCAGGGTAATATTGCAAAATGGAGGAAAAAAGAAGGCGATAAGGTCCTTTTTTTTTTTCCCTTTCTCTCACCATCATAGATCTCATATTCGTACATCTTTCTGGTGACATATTTTCTTCACTTTGTTTCAGATTGAGGTTGGTGATGTTATTTGCGAAATTGAAACAGACAAAGCAACCCTTGAATTTGAAAGTCTTGAAGAAGGGTAATAAGAATGACTATAGTGTTGGTTGAATGCTCAAGTTCTTAGGATCTTAAATCATTTTTGCTATTCCATGACAATTTCTGATACCTCAAATAATACACTAGAGATAAATAAAGTCAATTTAGTATAATTTTTATTGTGGTATAGTTTCTTAAATGCTTTTGGTCATCATACTTGGGTGAAATGCTTGCTAGGATTTCATTTGCATAGCAATTGGTGTGATTACTGCAATATCACTTCAGGTTTGTTTGTTTTTATCATTTTTTGGCTTGCCGGTTTCAGGTTCTTGGCAAAGATTTTGGCTCCAGAAGGATCAAGAGATGTGGCTGTGGGGCAGCCTATATGTATTACTGTAAGTTCATAATGTGTAAACTTGTAGCCAAATCCTTTTCCTGGTTTTCTCTATCCTGAAGAAAAAACACTCTGCATTTTACTAAATAAGCTTGATTAGGGTATGATTATATTTATTTGGGGATCTATGTATTGTTAGGTTGAGGATGCTAATGACATTGAAGCTGTAAGAACATCTGTTAGCGCTGATGTGAAGACCAAAGATCAAAAGCCAGTTCAAGAAATTGCTAAAACTGACGTGAAAAATCAGAAAACAAGTTTTAACCGGATTAGTCCTGCTGCCAAGTTGCTGATTGCGGAACATGGGTTAGATGCTTCATCAATAACAGCATCTGGCCCCCTTGGTACTTTGCTGAAGGGAGATGTTTTGGCTGCAATAAAGTCTGGAAAAGGATCTTCCAAAGTATCTATACCTAAGGAGAAGATTTCTACATCGCCTCAAACTTCTTCCTCCCAACCAGTGGGAACAAAATCCACTGTAAAGGAAAAAGATTCTTATGAAGATCTGCCAAACAGTCAAATTCGCAAGGTACTGATGCTATCATTTTTAGTTAATTTATGCATGCGTGTCTGAGCTGTTCAAAGAGTATTGGTGTCGGATGAATTTAAGTTTCCTATCCTACATATAGGTTATAGATTCTATACTGTTTTGTGGGCGTAATATAACCTGGATAAATTATTTTCTTCACAGAATCATAGAGCATCCTTCTGTAACAACTGACAAATCTGTTTACAAGGGTTAATCTTATCCTGAGCTGTCCTGCTTATTCATCTGCTCATAATAGCAACTTCTCTGAAATTAGGGAGATGCTTTGCTGATATCTGGTTTAAAGGACAGATATCACACTTTCATACTTGATTATCCTTATAACATAATGCCTAATGCTGATATATGTCTACAATAGGAAACTTTCTTTATAGGATGTTTATATAGATGCAACTTATTATAATGTTTCTTTCTGATACTAAATTGATTTTTATTCATCTTGTGGTGATTATAAGGAATGTTTCCATGATTGTTTATAGGTCATTGCAACACGCTTGTTGGAATCAAAACAATCCACTCCTCATCTGTATTTATCAACAGGTATAAGATTCTCATTCATGCATTGCATTTATTTTTTCATATTGTGATGCAAAAGTGATCTTATTTTGAATGCCTTATACCAGATGTTGTATTGGATCCTCTTCTCTTATTCAGAAAGGAGCTTAAAGGTGAGGGTTTTAATCTCTGCAATAACTTATTGTGAAGAGCACCATTATGAGCTCACTGATGTCATTTTACTTTGCTTTGTAGCGAAGTATGATGCTAAAGTCTCTGTAAATGATATCGTGATCAAAGCAGTTGCTATTGCATTGAGAAATGTTCCAGAAGCAAATGGTAAAAGTTTCCCTGTTTATCACCTGTTTCTATATGCAATACACTTTATTTCACTAAGACCACTTGGCCTACCTATCCTTTTTCCTATGTTTTCATGTCTGCCATACCTGTTTCAAGAACAAAAGCACAGTTCTATCTTCAGTTTTTTCTTTATCTGATAAAAGATTGGTGTTTGAATGTCCTGCCAATCCCTTCTGATTTTTACTTGACATAGATGCCAATTACCAACCTTAACAATACTAGTAAGTATAACAGTCGAAAGCAAATATAAGATGTCATGTTGAATTGATTGGCTGAAGTACAATACTGTTTTTCATTTTGAAGGACCAATTTGGTCCGACTGAATATCCTATCAGTTTTCCAGATCAAGCATCATTGCTACCCGATTAAAAAATTCAAGGTCTGCTTTCTTGATTTTAAAATAACAGTTGCCTGCAAATGAGGTCTGTTGATTTTTAAAATATATATTAATGTTTATATATGCACAGTGTCTATTCCTTCTAATATCTTATTCTTGATCTTCTCATATCTGTTGAAAATAAGTTACATTTTCTTGGATTTTCAAAGTCGGAAATTATATTTCTTTCATTCTTGACTCGGCTTGTCGCTGATGTTCCTTGGTTCTTCACAGCTTTTCATTTAACAAACGTGTTCACTAAATAAGTTGTGTTTATTTTGAGTGTTTCTCTTTCTTCTAATTACATTATATTACTGTCTGCTGATTATTGACTAATCATGCAGCTTATTGGGATGACAAAAAAGGTGAAATAATTTTATGCGATTCAGTTGACATATCTATAGCAGTAGCCACAGAGAAGGTATCTTTTGAGACATCACTTGTTTGTTGACAATAAACTTCCTCAATCTCGTGATTCTCACCATGACCTCTGTCAAATTTCAGGGTTTGATGACTCCAATAGTCAGAAATGCAGATCAGAAGTCTATATCATCTATTTCCTCAGAGGTGCAGTCCTGGACGTATTTTCTGTCCAAAATGTCTTGCCATCTCGTTGACCATCTAATGTTATCTTTCATTTATTTTACTTTCTTGTCTTTTGAAACTTTTTCTGCTTCCGAAGGTGAAAGAACTTGCTGAAAAGGCACGGGCGGGAAAGCTCAAGCCTAATGAGTTCCAAGGCGGCACTTTTAGGTGCTTCATCTTATACTTAATTTGGTTTTGCATTAACAGGTTGTTCTTCCTTTTTCTGAACCATTATAAATCTGCTCTTATCCATACAGCATTTCGAACTTGGGGATGTTTCCTGTGGATCGTTTCTGTGCAATTATAAACCCACCTCAGGTTTCGTTCTCTCTTCTGGTCCCAATGCACACACTCTTTCGATGTGTTATACACACACACTGGACCACTATTTTGAAAATGAACATATGTTGTTCCAAATCCAAAAAAATTATATCGTTATATTAAACTTGCAAATTGCAATCCCATGAACCCAGAAATATTTGGTTCGGAAAATGTAATAACTTGCTTTCGACAGCCCAAAGAAACATTAGTATAATTTATAATAAATTATAATTACATGCATTCTCTATCGCAAATTAGTGTTACTTATCATGATAATTCACCCATTTTCTTCATGAAGGCCGGTATTCTTGCTGTTGGTCGGGGCAATCAAGTTGTCGAACCAGTTATTGGAGATGATGGTAATACATTAATGCTTACTGCTCTATGCAGGATTTTATCGGCTTTAAACTGTAATTCTGAAGTTGGATATTATTTGCTTCAGGGATTGAGAAGCCAGCTGCTGTCACAAAAATGAGTTTAACACTGTCTGCTGACCATCGTGTATTCGATGGCAAAGTTGGAGGTAATTAGTGCCATCTTTTATTTTACACACACTTGATCACTATTTTTGTGTGACCCTCATCTTTATGATCCACTCTCTTACCAAAGAAGAAGAATCAATAAAAGCTACCTGGCCAGAAAATTTATATGCAACTATAGGCTTTATTAATACGAATTCTCTCTCTCATTACTATATCTTTGACCTGTATGTGATGTTGCAAATAATATGTTATTCAGGTGCTTTCGTGGCAGCATTGCGATCCAATTTCAGCGATATCCGAAGGCTTCTTTTGTGAAGGCACGAAAAATTATTTTCTCTGAAAATATAACATATGTGCATGGAGATTTTCTTAGATCACAAGCAGGATGGTCAAGATCTTCTTCTCCTAGAGCAGGGTGCTGATTTCTTCTGCTGTGCAGTTCACTTTTTTTGCGGGATTTGCTTTTCCGACCAGAGCCATTTTCGTGACAAGCATTCATTTTAGTTTGTTCAAATATTTGGCACCAATCGCTTCTTACCTTTTCTCTTTTCAACTACAAAGGTCTCTAGCAGAGATTTATGCGTTGCCTCTGTCCAGCTAAAAACAGACAGAGGCAAACAATAATTACTTCTATTGTTTCTGCTAATAAAATGGTCACCTACATCTTAAAGCTTTTCTGTAATTGCCGTTGATTTTATCACTCATGTAGCTGTTTTTATGTATCGACTCTTATTTAGAGCGTTTCCTGAACAGCTTGGTATTAGGGTGCACGTATCAAGTCAATTCAGAATCGATTCCAAAAAAAACTCATTCTTAAATTCAATTATTCAAGTACCTCAGCGCTATGCAGTTTGACTTTCTTAGTCAAACTGAAAACTATTAAATCTCAGTGCTTAAACAATTTGTAGAGTAATTGATGCCTAGACATTAATCTAAGCGGTCGACTAAGTGGGTTAGGAACCGCGCGAATTAGGTGGCCAATTTTGTATTTTTTATTTTTAAATAAGGGACAACTAGTCAAAATACTCCAAATTATTGAGTTTTAGAGAAATATATCTCAAATTTTAACTGTGTCATGGAAATATATCATGAATCAATAATAATGTTAAAATAATATTAATTTTCGCGTTATATGCCATGTGTTAAATGACATGCAATTCTAGTTTATTTCATTTTTGAATAAATAAGTTGTCCATGTGAGATTTAAAAAAATAAGAATTGCATGTAATGTACTCCCTATGTCCCGGTCAAATTGTCCACATTTGACCGGACACGATAAACCAATGTATGTGAGTGGTAGTGACATGAATATTTTATTAATGAGTGTGAAAAATTTGTTATTTTAGAAAAGTAGACTAATATTGTGAGACAAACGAAAAAAAAATGTGGATAATTTACTCGGGACGGAAGGAGTAATATGTTACGCATAACACAAGAATCAATATGATTTTAACACCATTATTGATCGATGATATATTTTTCTAATAGATTTAAAATTTATATTTTCCTAACTTTAAAAAGATGGGATAAAATCTCCTAAATCTTAATAATTTAGGAATATATAATTTTAATTTTTATTAATAAATATATATTGTTATGACCCAGAAATGAGCAAGCCCATTTTGGAGTCCAATAGAACAAAAAGCCCAAAAAGAAGAAGTATGAAGCAAATAGTTCAAGACAGGAATATTCAATGAAGATGATTTCCGAGTTCGAACTCATAATTGGCCGAGCTGTGTGTTCGCCGAACTGCCCTTCAATCAAACTTCTCAACTAAAGAATTACTTCTCATGGATGGATTGGTTCGTTCGAGCTAAGAGCTCGAACCATATACTTGAGGAGGTGTTAATTGAGGCAGCTCAATACAAAGGCAGCTCAACACAAAGGATGTGGCCATTCGGAACGTCCATTCACCTGAAGAGTTGTATCTATTAGTGAAGGGTTGTTTAGCTCGGTTGGATTCCTATAAATAGGATCCTCATTTATTGTAAAAGACACATGCAAACAAGCAATTAATACATCAATTAAAGCAATACAAACACTTTCAGCTCTACAATTACAATTTATTCTCTTTCGTTTATTGCGCATTTATCATTTCGCAGTACTTCAATTTAGTATTCTTATAAAAAATAATCTCCGAATTATCGAGCATCAACATATATTATAAATATTAAATATAAAAAATTTAAGAGGACATAATTATAAATAGCCAAATTTTATGTTGACATTCAAAAAATAATCACCCTTATGAAAAACTACACAAAATAGCCAAAATGTACTTACTTTGACTAAATTGTCTCAATCCACCAATCACCTTTTTCGAATTTTGTGCAAAGTATAACTGAATGGCTATTTTATTATTTTTCATATTGAAATGCATTAAGATGCAATATTTGGAGAATAAAATACTGAGATGGAATATGCTAGCTAGATTTCAGTGTTTTGAAATCTAGTTACTTTGTGAAATCTAGATGGTTATTTTTTAATTATTCATATTTTATTATTTTTCCTTTTGAAATGTAATAAAATATAATTAAAAATAAATAAAATTATTGTGATGGGTTCACCCGTCTTGATTTGGAACTCTAGTTCTTATTATTGCAAATCCAAATGCCAGCCGAATTGAAATAAATTCCAAATTCCAGTCGAATTAAAATCTAATTTTATAATGTAGAATCCAGCCAACTTCTTGCCCATTTTTTAGAGAAAAAAAATCCAAATTCATCTCAATTCTATGGAGTATTGACCGGGTTCTAGCCCTATTTTAAGAAGAAGAAAAAATCCAAATTTATCTCAATTCCATGGAGAATTGACCGACTTCATGCCAAATTTTAAGAAAAAAATTCAAATATATCTCAATTCTATATATATAATATTGACTGAGTTCATGCCCAATTTTTAGAAAAAAAAATCCAAATATATCTCAATTCTATGAAATATTGACCGAGCTCATGCCCAATTTTTAGAAGAATAATTCAAATCTATCTTAATTCAAATATCTCTCAATTCTATGGAGTATTGCTCTTCACTAATCTTAATCTTTCATCTTTTTTCCCGTAACGGAGAAGCTATGGTGGAGCTCCAGGTGTTGAAGCTAGCATCCGTCCATCTCTTTCTCCATTTGTAGTTGCGGGAAAAAGGAGAAAGACTAGGGATGGACCGGGTCAAGGACACCTACTCACTGTGACATAGAAAAAAAATTTTCCGGCCCATATGACGTAGGGAAAATACTCTTCCAATTGAGCAAGTGCACGACCTCTTTGCTCACAATTATATCCTATGAGTGGAATAAAGAGAATGAACGTTTGCATTTGGAGTCTGAAGACATTTTTGGAAAGATATAACTTTGAGTATCATTTGAGTGGAATAGAGATAAAGACCATTTGTGGTTGGGAGAGTTTTGGAATGGTATGAATTTGAAGTATACAAATCATCCCTTAAATAGAAGGGGCTAGTAATTCATCGATTTTAATATATAAAAAATAATGAGAGAAATTTGTATTCATTGCCCAAGTTGGTCCAAAATTATTTATTTAGTGTATAGTATAGTGAATTGTCGTGCATGAGTTATTTGAGCATCTTTGTACAATAAAAATAAGAACTGGCACACACATTCACGTGAAAATATTAACTTAATTCCAATTCAAAAAAATTTATTGATTGAAAAAGGGAGATTGGCACAAACATTTCAAAAAAAATTGAAATAGGTGTAGTATGACCGAATTCTTCCTCAATTTTAACCAAAAAAATGAAATATATCTCAATTGACCGAGGTCTAGCCCAATTTTGCGAGATCTTGCCCATTTTGAACGATTTCTTGCCAATTTGGATGAGTTCTATGCCAATTTAATGAGATCTTGCCCAATTTGGACGAGTTCTTGGCAAATTGGGCGAGGTCTAGCCCAGATATGTATAATTTATAATTCTAATTAAACTCTAAGTGTCTACAATAATGTAGTAATCAATTATAATTGTCTAAATCAATTTATAACTAAATAAATTATAGTTCTAATTGAACTATAATGTAGTAATCAACTATAATTGTCTACATTAATGTAGAATTATATAAATTATAGTTCTAATTGAACTATAATGTAGTAATCAACTATAATTATCTACATTAATATATAATTACATAAATCATAGTTCTAATTGAACTATAATGTAGTAATCAACTAATTGTCTACATTAATGTATAATTACATAAATTATAGTTCTAAATGAACTATAATGTAGTAATCAACTATAATTGTCTACATTAATGTATAATTACATAAATTATAGTTCTAAATGAACTATAATGTAGTAATCAACTATAATTGTCTATATTATTTCCTCTCTCACTGCACGGCCAAAGATGATATTATCATCAGCAAAAAAGAGGTGAGACCTTTGGGGCAGAAGGTTAATTTTGATAAATCGGAAGTCGCTTTCAGCTCCTGTATTCATGATGTGGAGCGCACATCGTTGGTGGACCTTTGGGGAGTCAAGGTTGTCAACAAGCACACAAAGTACTTGGGCCTCCCAGCAACAATTGGCAGATCTAAAAAAGAGATCTTCCAAAACCTTATCGAAAAGGTTGAAAAGAAACTGAAGAATTGGAAGATGAAGACCCTTACCCAAGCTGGGAAACACATTCTTATCAAATCTATCATCTAGTCTATCCCCTCTTACATTATGAGCTGCTTTCTTATCCCAGTGTCTATTCTGGAAAGGATTGACCAAACCACTGCTAATTTTTGGTGGGGACAGAGAAATCAAGAAAGAAGAATCCACTGGAGTTCTTGGAACAAGATGTGCAACCACAAAGATTGGGGTGGGGTCGGTTTCAGAAACCTTGAAAGCTTCAACAAAGCTTTTCTTGCCAAGCAAGGATGGCGCATCCTCACTAACCCTTCCTCCAACCTCGCCCAAGCACTCAAAGCCAGATACTTTCCAAGACTCTCATTTCTTGATGCTGCATCCGGGCATCGTCCGAGCTTTGCTTGGAGGAGCTGTTTAGCTGGGAGGGTTGTTCTTAAGGAAGGCATTCGGTGGCAAATTCGTGATGGGAGGACAGTTAGAATCTGGGAAGATGACTAGATCCCAAATTTTCCTCCACTTACACTCCCCTCCCCTTCTTCTTCTTTTTTGCAGGATTTTCTTGTTGCTCGAGACTTGATGGATGTGACCGGTTCACGATGGGACCATAACGTTGTTGCCTCCTTTTTCTGTAGTGATGTTGCTGCTGCCATTTAGTCTCTTCCTATCAGCCACACTCCACAAGACGATTGTATTGCATGGAAATTCACCAAGGATGGCCTCTTCTCAGTTAAGTCAGGTTATTGGGTGGCGAAGAACATCAAAGATGCCAAGTCATCGAATCCTTCTTCGTCTACCAATAATCGAAGCCATTGGAAATGGGTTTGGTCACTCAACATTCCACCAAAGATCAAGATCTTCATATGGAAATGCATGCGAGGTATTCTCCCGTCAAAGACCAACCTCCTCAATAGAAACGTCCACATTGATCTGGTGTGCAAGAGATGCGGACTGGCTTTTGAGACCTCTGAACACCTTCTTCGTGATTGTTCGTGGAGCAAGTTTCTGTGGAATGTTTGTTGTCTTCGACTCCCAGCGAATCACCCACAACATATCCCTCTCCAAGATTGGATTCTTCATACAATTAAAGATAGACCAGTTGAGTTCATTGAACATTTTTCTGCTCTTTTGTGGTCTATTTGGAAAGCCCGTAACTCGTTGGAATTCAAAGGCATCACTCCAAATCATAGGAAATGCTTGCTCATTGCAAAATCAATTCTGGAAGATTTTCAGCAAGCTCATGCAAATTTCAGCCACGCCCAGCCCACTTAACCGCGCTGCAATCGTTGGACATCCCCCCCCCACCAGGCTGGGTCAAGCTGAATACGGATGCATCCTTGGGACCTTCAAGCATTTCAGGTTTGGGAGGAATTTTACGTGATTGCAATGGATCCCCTATTGATATTTTGGTTGATCAATCTCCACACCACTTTGACATTGAACTTGTAGAAGCAACTGCTTGTCTTCGTGGTCTTTTGATGGCGCAATACAAGGGGTACAGGAAAATTTGTGTCGAAATCGACAACCAGGCATTATGTGCTAAAATTATCTGCAAGTCCATTCCCAACACCTCTACCAGTACTATTGTTGCAGATATCATTCAAATCTCAAAGCTCTTTGAGGACATTTCCTTTAAATGGATCTGGTGCCAAGATAATTTTGTTGCTCATTACCTTGCCAATTTAGCTAGGCAGTCGAGCATTGTTTGCTCTCTTTCTGTGCTTTCTTCATCTCGTTTCAAACTACTGCTTGTAGCTGATGCCACAAATGATCCTGATTAATGAATTTTCTTATTTCTCAAAAAAAAAAAACTATGATTGTCTATATTAATGTATAATTACATAAATTATAGTTCTAAATGAACTATAATGTAGTAATCAACTATAATTAATTACATTAATATATAATTACATAAATTATAGTTTTAATTGAACTATAATGTAGTAATCAACTATAATTATCTACATTAATATATAATTACATAATTATCTACATTAATATATAATTACATAAATTATAGTTCTAATTGAACTATAATGTGGTAATCAACTATAATTATCTATATTAATATATAATTACATAAATTATAGTTCAATTAAGACTTATTAATCATTTTATTTTATTTTTTTAAATAAAAAAATCAAAATATATCTCACTTGGCCGAAATCAATCTCAATTGCCCGAAATCTTGCCCACCAAATCTTGCCTAATTGAGATTTATTAATCATTTTATTTTATTTTATTTTTTTAAATAAAAAATCGAAATATATCTCAATTGCCCGAAATCTTGCCCAATTGAGACTTATTAATCATTTTATTTTATTTTAATTTTTTAATTAAAAAATCAAAATATATCTCACTAGGCTGAGATCAATCTCAATTGCTCGAAATCTTGCCCACCAAATCTTTCCCAATTGTGATTTATTAATCATTTTATTTTATTTTAATTTTTTAATTAAAAAAATTAAAATATATCTCACTAGGCCGAGGTGAATCTCAATTGCCCGAAATCTTGCCTACCAAATCTTACCCAATTGTGACTTATTTATCATTATAATATTTTTTATAAATTAAAAAACCAAAATATATCTTATTTATCATTTTATTTTAAATAAAAAAACAAAATATATCTCAATTGAAACTTATTTATTATTGTATATTTTTTAAATTAAAAAACCGAAACATATCTTATTTATCATTTTATTTTATTTTTTAAAATAAAAAATCGAAATATATTTCACTTGTCAACTAAATCTTGCCCAATTGAGACCAACTAACTCATATTATTTTATTTTATTTTTTTTAAATTAAAAAAATCATTTTAATAAAATTGAAATATATATACATATATATATTTTTAATCTTATTACATCCTTAATATTTCAATATTGGCCACGATATTCTTGCCTTTAAAAAATTCAAAATATATCTTACTTGACCAAGATATATTTCAGTGGCCAAAATCTTGCCCAATTGGGACTTATTTATTATTTATTTTATTTTTTAAAAATTAAATAACTCGAATTATATTTTTTTAAAAAATAAAAAATTCAAAATATATCTTACTTGGCCAAGATATATCTCAATTGAACGAAATCTTGTCCAATTGAGACTTATTTATTATTTATTTTATTTAATTTTATTTTTTAAAATTAAAAGAATCGAATTATATTTTTTAAAATTAAAAAAATTCAAGATATATCTCAATTGACCGAAATCTTGCCCAATTGACACTTATTTATCATTTATTTTATTTAATTTTATTTTTTAAAATTAAAAGAATCGAATTATATTTTTTAAAATTAAAAAATTCGAAATATATATCACTCGCCCAAGATATATCAATTGACCGAAATCTTGCCAAATTGAAACTAATTTATTATTTATTTTATTTTTTAAAATTAAAAAATTAAATTATATTTGTAAAATGGATGGCCTTGGTTATCCTTGGACTGTTTATTTTGTTGAGCCCAACTAACTCCGAGCCCAATACCTAGGTTGTGTTTATGGATTGTGGGCTGGTTCGGGTTTGGCGGTTCGGGTAGTCAGTTGGGGGGATTTCAACTGCTCCCACTATATATAGGGCTTGACCCGGTTTCATTCATTCATCCTGAAACCCTAACCCTAAAAACGTGCGCCGCTTTCCCTCTCTCTCTCTCAAAAACGCTCTCCCTTCTCTCTTCCCTTTTGTGCGATCAGAGTTGTTATTCCGGTGAGCCTTGTGAGATCGAGAGTCCCTGAACCCTAGGCAACCTTTTACCCTTTCCCTTTCGGCCGGAGGAAGGCTAGAACTCACAAAGGTGAGTTCTGAGCCACCACTTTTGTCCCTCGCTACTTCGGGCGGGCTTGAGGTGCCTTTCATCGGAGATCCAACCGTCGGAAGCTCGAAGACAGTCCAAGCTTCAAGATCGGATCCAAATCCGAAGTGGAACCCTAGCTCAGTCAGGGCTAGGTCGAGGTCCGGACGAAGTAACAGGCCGGTAACAGCCGAGCACAAGCCTGATACCCAACAATATTTTTTAAAAAACAAATCCTTCGAAATATATCTCATCACTTGGACGAGATATATTTCAAATGGCCGAATTCAAGCCGGAAAGTTTTCGAACAAATATTATATTTTATTTCATCACAACTCTAAAAATTAATAAAAAATAGAGTTATTTTATACAATATTAGTAAAATAACAAACCGTTAAACATTTCACACAATTCAACAGATTTGATTGTCTAATTTAGATATTTTAACCAAAAGGACTGTACTTGGACTATTTTTTGAAATTTTTCATAAAAATGGCTATATATTGCACATACTTTTAAATTTTGGCTATTTTAGATTTTCCTTCAAAAATTAACCTATAATTAACCACAGCCTAAAAAACGACTTAGAAATAGAATTCAGGCCGCAGCCGGGTGCCCCGCTCAGCAATTTTTATAACCAGTTTCTCGGCAGAAATATTTGACAGCAAGAGGCGGCCCTCTGAATAATGCCCTCACAATCTGAGAGATGGAATTAATGGTAAATGTTAATGTAACAAAGTAAATCTTATTGCAGAATCCCAGATCTTATTGCAGAATCCCAAATCTCAAGGATCTAGGTTATTGCGACGACGATCAAGCAACGTCACAGAAAGCAAAGTCTACTACTGGTCAAGCTCAATGATCTTGACGACGGAATCATCACCAACTTTCTGGCAGACGACGACGCGGTCGTGCGGTTTGATCAGACCGGAAGCCTTGCCGTGTTCCAGAGCAACCTTGAGCACCGACTCGTTCGTCGCATTCGTCGACTCCGCCTGCATCTCACCATTTTTCTCAAATCATAATGCCGCCGGTTAACAGATCTACGAGATAGAACAGGTTGTAATGTTACCGGATGCCGAGGATCTGCGAGCGTCGGGAATAGTCCTCTCACTATCAACGCCTGCCTCGCCTGCCATCGGAATGTAACATTTGGATGAGAGAGAAAATGAATTCATCGGAGTCGACATTCATCGGAGAAAACATACCGCGAAAGCTCCGGTGAAGGTCCACCTCAGCTGATTCGTCTTCAGACGTGGAATGACGACGGATAACACCGGCATTGTAGGTCTGTACTTAGCTATCAACCTGCATCATCACCACAAATTAACCAAAACTCAAATCGCTTTGGAATCTCTCATTCGGGGAGAGAGAGAGAGAGGAATAGACCTGGCAGCTCGGCCGGAAGAAGTGAAACAGAAAATGACCGATGCCTTCACCTTGATTGCAGCTCGGACCTAGATCGATGAACTGAAATCAGCTGAAGCATCGCCGTATAGATGGAAATCGAAAGAGGTGAGGAATTTAATTTACAGCAGATGAGGCAATTGATTCGAGGTGAGTCATTGGTTCACCAACAAACTTCACCGCCTTCTTGAAGTAGAGATCCTGATTGTAAACCTTCTCTGCCTGCAAAAGATTTTTCATCCAGTCACAATGAAGAAGAAGAAGTGCAAAAATCCATAGATACGAAGCAAGGAATTTCTCGAAACTCACCTCGGCACAAATCTTGCCAACGATGGAGATAGTCTCCACAGGGTAAAGCCCCCTCAGAGTCTCTGCTCCGAGCAGGATTGCATCACTCCCTGCAAACAATGCACATCGGATCAATCTCGAAGGAACAGTGCAGATCAGATCATCGGTGTAAACTTTGAGAATAGAATAGAATCATAGATACCGTCTAATACAGCATTCGCGACATCAGTTGCCTCAGCTCGAGTCGGTCTCAAGTTATCAGCCATACTGTCGACGACACGAGTCACGACAGCAGGCTTCCCGGCCATGTTGCACTTGTGAAGAGCTTCTTTCTGAAACAAAAACACCTGATTGCAGTGCAGATTGATGTCAGTAAGAGTATATACGGTACGGTTTGAGGGATAAGGTATCGACCAAACCAAATAATACGGTTTGAAAATTTTAAACTAAACCGAACAAATCATATTAAAGCGGTTTGGTACGACCTGCTTGACAGTTTGAAATATCAATTTAGGAAAAAAAATTAAAGTATCGAGCATTTCCTATTTTTGCTATAATTTGTTTGAGAAAGGAAAAAAAATTGGGTAGAAAACTTGACTTTAAACATTATATAGATTGAAAATGAGAGAGGCAGTGACGATGAAGAGAAAAGAGGAAGACGATGATAACGCAAAGAGGCAACACAGTGTGTAAATGTTAGGGGCGATGGATGAATGAAATATGATATCAAATAATTTAAATATTACATTTTCATAAACAAATAAAGCTATTAATAAACCTATACGTCTTAAAACTTATAAGCTAACTCCAACCACTATAATACATTACTATTTTACTATAAAATATAGTAATTTAAATATTATTAATATAAACGGTCCGGCCTAAATGGCCGGTTTTACTATTAAAACTGTGGATCAAACTAAATGATATGATTCGGTCCGACCAAAACAGTCAGTTTCTCTACTAACTTACAAAACCGACCAAATTACTTCGGTTTGACCTGTTTGGACCAAACCACATTCGGAATCTGTCTAACGAAAGCTACACAAAACTGACCTTCTCTGGAGGGAGATCGATTCCGAGATTCCCACGAGAAAGGATGATGCCATCAGCTTCTTGAAGGATCTCATCGAAATGAGCCAACCCCTGCCATGAAAGATCAAGAAACAAGTAAACAACCATGAGAAGTAACTTCTGCACCTTTCAATTCTTAGTCATGTCAAGGGCGAGAGGGATGACAGATCTCTGACCTCCACATTCTCAATTTTCGCAAAGATCTGAGTCTGGTTGAGGTCGCCCAGCTTAGAAAGGAAGTCCCGAGCCTGAAACACAATACGCGTAAGCCTCCATCTCATCATCATCATCATCATCCACAACACGCAATGACACTTACATGCCTGACATCTTCAGCATGCCTCGTATACGAAAGCGAAAGGAAGTCTATGCTGTTGCGAACGCCCCAAGTGCTTATAACCTATTTCACAAGGGAAGGGGCTGATCACTCATGATAATATATATGCAGAAGTTGAATCTGAAAGAAGGCCGCAATCACCTCCTTGTCTTTATCGGTGAGGGTAGGAAGCTCGATGCGAATCTGAGATACGTGCAGAGTGTACAAAGGTCCAGCCAAGGTTGCAGAGTTCTTGATCAAGCAAACCACATCCTTCCCTTTCACCTCAGTAACCTGTGCATGGTTTTGACCAGAAAATTCGATACATAAATGTTTGTAGCGTAGCATTTTCGACGTGATTGAGCATACCTCAAGCCAAACTGAAGTTGTTTCACTTCCTGTAAACAGATACTGACCAATGAAGATAGTGTCTCCTGTCTTCACAGCCTGAAAAATCACAGAAGCATTTTCAGGTCTATCAGATGAGATGGGCATCTTGATAAACCGGCAAAAACTCGATATGTGAAGTTAAACAGCGTTCCATCCTTCCGGGATAAGATGCAGCAACACCAACTATATTAATGACAATGAACTTTATCAATTCAGGACCCGAAAGATAGTTTAATTTTCGATTCAGGACCCGAAAGATAGTTTAAATATCAGATCCTGGATTGAGAATTGTTTGATTTCCGGGTCCTGGATTGAGAAATCATCTTTCGGGGTCCTGAATCGTCAATTCTCCTAATGAAATAATACCAAAATATAATCCATTAGACAAAACAAGACTCTCCAAAGCCATAGTCTCTAAAACTCTTGCAACACTTCAGTGTTCAGCCATAGAAATTGTCTTACAAACTGTATATGCTTCTTCAAAGAGAAGAAATATACCATCTGCAACTTCCACAAAACATGAGTTTTGTGTAACTTTCCCATGAGAATGTGTCCAAGAATGTTACCTCAGACAACCCTGTGAAGTTAATGGGAAGTAAATTCGGGGTGGCATCCTTGTCTTGATCCGGTGTTAGAATCACCAATGAGTCTTCCTTGAGAGAAATAGGCTGCTCAGTCTTGTTCACAACTTGCAGTTCTGGACCCACAGTGTCAAGCATGAGCTAATGTATGAACAGACAAAGAACAAATGGGATTTTTCTTAGTTACATGATCAAGTTCTCTCTCATCTTGTGCAGAATAAATGCAACAAATTGCAAGCTTACTGCACATAGTTTCTTGGTGCCCTTGATAGCCAGTTTCAGATTCTCCATTGTCTCTTGGTGAAAGTCAGCATCACCCCATGAAAAATCGAAGCGAGCAACTATTGCAAGATACAGAAGTGTTAAACATATATCAATTCATCTCTGCAAATCCTTAACCTTGTTATTGCAAATGAACTTCAATCATGATATGATTATATAGACAAATATTGTTAGGATTGGTCAACCCAATTGTCCCATATCGGAAGAAAGGAAAGAATTGTTTGTATATAAGAATCCACTCAATTTCATTAGTGAGAGGCCTTTTGAGAAGAAGTCCAAAAACTACACCCAAAGCGGACCATACCATACTAATGTCGAATTGTCGTTCACAACAAAAATGAATTGCTTTCAATCAATAAAAAACTCTTGGTCTAACTAAGGATCTTGCAAGCAATCAAGATTTTGTCAAACACAATGTAAATCATAACACCAAAATAGTCAACTCCATTAATTTGAGGCCTTTTGCAAAGGAGTTCAAGAACAAAACCGTAAAGGCTTGTCATGCACAAATCACACAATATGATACTAATGTCGAGTTGTTTGTCACAACAAATATGAATTGCTTTCAATCAATAAAAAAACTCTTGGTCTAACTAACAATCTTGCAAGCAATCAAGATTTTGTCAAACACAATGTAAATCTTAACACCAAAATAGTCAAAGAAAGTAGCATAAGATTAAAATCTCAGATTTCAAAGTAAGAAGTAATTATCAAAATGGGGAGAAAAAAGGGAAATTCACCAGACATCCCGGCCTGAAGGCAGCCGGAGATGGCCTCCACCGATCTCGATCTGGGGCCAAGAGTCCCAACTATCTTTGTCATAGCTGGGAAGAAACTCTGCAACACCACAATCCCACATCACAATTCAACATCAAACACAAGTTGATTGTTGGAGAGAGAGAGAGAGGGGAGGAGAAAGAAGGTGGTGGTTACAGGTTTAGAGGGCTCAAGAATGGAAGCCATTCTAATGGGCTCTTCAAGAATCAAGTGATTGGACACCATTTCTGCAGATAGAAACGCGCACAGATTCACAGTCGAGGGTGTGGATGAGAGCGCTCTTGGAGAGAGAGAGAAAAAGCAGAGTAGATTAAGGAATCTAGTATGGGACGAGTTGACAGTTAATAATCAGCTCAAACATGCTTTATTACCCACAAAAAAAGATCATATCTTGGAGTTTTATTGATATCTCGTCATAGTTTGCATATAATTTTGTGCGTGACAAGAAATTTGGCATACCCCACTTATCCAAACAAGAAACAAGAAAAAATAAAACGAAAAACGAAGCCGCTGCAAAAATATGGAAGTCAACGCCTAGTGAGTAGTGATGTGCCAAAGGCGGTTTGGGTTGAAATCGAACCCAACCCCAAACCGGGAACCCGAGTTTTTTGAAAAGTCCAACCCAAACTGTCTTGAACTCTCTCACCCAACTTGAACCGAAACCGTTCAAAACCCTTCAGTTTCAATTACGGTTTGAATTGAACCGAACCTTTCATTTTGGATAGTTTGAATTGAACCGAACCTTTAATTTTGGACAGTTCGGATTGAACCGAACTCTAAACATCTCAAACTAAATCAAACCAAACAGAAATAAGTTGGGTTTGAGAATTTTAAAACCAAACCTCAACCGATATCGGTGTTCGGTTCCGTTCACCGTTCAATTTTACTCGCCCCTATCAATGTCACATTTTCTTATTCAACTTGAGTTCAACTTCCACTTTTATATCGAGATTTTTATGATTGTATTTTTTCTATATATTTAAACTCACACATATAAATCTTGAATGAGAAGGTCTTGGATTAGGCAAGCCTAAACGATTCAGGCGGGTTTTATCCATTAACCCAAAATTTAGGTGGGTTTTATCCATTAACCCAAGCCCAAACCCATATAATATACCCTATTTGGGATGGGTGAACCCATTTGGGTAGGATAAAACCCGTCTAAACCGTTTAGGCCTGCCTAACGCAAGTTTTTGCCATCTTGAATTTATAACTTCTTAGACTCGAGAAAAAATGCGCTTTCACCACCGCATCACTAATAACTAAAAAAATTGTTAGAAGAAATTCAAAAGATTAAAAAACAATTCCTTAAATCACACAAAGATATGATTGCATAAAAATGTGCTGAGAGAAACAGAATAATCAACCAAAAACTAGCGCTAGCTAGATCAAAATAGTAGAAGTCGAAGATTCTCATGAAGAAAAAATAAGCATGCAAAAAAAAATAAGAATAATTCAGTAGAACCTAATCTTCAAGCTCAATGATCTTCACCACAGATGCATCACCAACTTTCTGGCAAACAACCACACGGTCATGCGATTTTATCAGGCCGGAAGCCTTGCCGTGATCCAGAGCGAACTTGAGGACGGACTCATTCGTCGGGCTAGTCGATTTATCCTGCAAACACAGCAACAACAAAGCCTCTGTTACAGCTGCATGCACTGTTCAGACAAAGAAGTGCTGTAAAAATGTCCATGGTGATCATCTATCTAGAAACAAGTTTCCGCATTTTCTCTTGAAGATAAACTGAGGCTACAATTCTTGGAATGCGAGGGTAAAAGGCGAACGAGGTACTCGAATGGAGGAAGAGTATTGGAAGAGGAACAACTTACTTCGTGGCGAGGATCTGCAAGCATGGGGAAGAGACCTCGTACTATCCGAGATTGCCTCGCCTGTCACCAACATATTAGTCGACAAGTTAATACAGAGCAAGATATCGCGTTTGTTATATATTAATGGATTTTTCCTTTCTTTTTCTTGTTTTATGTTGAATAAGGCATTATATAGAGACCAAAACATCAATTTTAGTTCGAACTATCAGCCTTTTTTTTCAATTCTAGTACCAATTATTTCATTTCACAATTTTAAGTCCGAACTATAAAAAACTACTCAAATCTAGGACAATGAGATTTTTCGTCATCGAAAAGCTGACGGAGCATGCCGGAAGCCCACATCATTTGATTTACAACCTGTTGTTTTTTTAATATGACAAGGGTTACTGGCATGCCCCGTTAGTTTTCTAATTCCGAAAAATATCTTCGTCCTAGATTAGAATAGTTTTGATAATTCAGACATAATATTGAGAAGAGAATAGTAGTTAATACTAGAACTGAAAAAAAAAGGCGAATAGTTTGGACTAAAATTGATGTTTTAGCCTTATATAGATAAGGTTATACAGTAGAGTACCTCAAAAGCACCAGTTAAGGTCCATGTGAGCTGATTCGTTTTCAGGCGCGGAATGACAACGGATAGAACCGGCATAGTTGGTCTGTACTTAGCTATTAACCTGCATAATTGTTCAGAACGACATTGATTAATATGAGCAAGTATATAATAAGCTCATAAGATTGCCAAAGATTTCAAAAACTACAGAGAGAAACAGCAAACCTTGCAGCCCTTCCCGATGAAGTGAAACAAATGATGACTGATGCCTTTACCTTGATGGCAGCGCGGACCTGAAAAATGCAGCATGAATTATCAGCTACAACTCGAAGACCCTGTTTCAGTTACACAAATGAACGAGGGAGAAGGAACAGAAGCAAGATTCTGTATAGTGCATACTGCTGAGGAAGCTATCGATTCCAGGTGCGTCATCGGCTCATCAATATGCTTCACAGCCTTTTTGAAGTAGAGATCCTGATTATAAACCTTTTCTGCCTGCACATGGTATTGAAAACAATCAACCAACTCAGAGCAGAAACAGTATTTTCTGAAAGAGACGAGAAAAAAAGGTAGTAGCGCGAGAAATGGGAGTCGCGGATGGTGAGATCACATAGAAGGCCTTCCCTTTTCCATAAGGAATCTATAAACTTATCAAAGTGGCTCATAATCAATGGAAAATGAAGGATAAATAGAACCTCGGCACAGATTTTGCCGACAGTAGATATAGTCTCGACAGGGTATAATCCTCGCACGGTCTCTGCACCTAATAGAATTGCATCACTACCTGACAAGTGCAAATGGCATTTGATGAGCTAAAAAAGAAATAAAATTTCCAAACTATAATGATAAATGTTGTCATCACCAATATTAATTCTTAGCCTCTCGGATCACCTGAAGAAAGCTACTAGAAAACAAAAGGTTCAATCAAACGGAGTATACCATCAAGAACGATATTTGCAACATCAGTTGCTTCAGCACGGGTGGGCCTTAAGTTGTCGGTCATACTGTCTACCACACGAGTCACCACAACGGGCTTCCCAGCAACATTGCATTTGTGAATGGCTTCCTTTTGGTATAAGAATACCTGGATACAGAAATATCACCTCAGAGACTTGAGAACCATGAACGGCTAAAGGCAATTACTCGCTAGAGGTGCACACCTCGATTGAGTTGGAGAATGGATATGCCATGACAGTTTCGAAATTAGAAGAGAAGGTATGAGTATTAACATTTTTAGTGGAGTCATGTTTAGGCAATCCATTGTGCATGGTTGTATATATTCGCAAACTTGCTATAAACTACGAACTACAGCGTATCAAATTTCTAGACGTACCTTCTCTATTGGAAGATCGATTCCAAGATTTCCACGAGCAAGGATTATGCCATCTGCTTCTTGGAGAATCTCATCAAAATTATTTAAACCCTGTAAGAGAAAGAGGTAAGAATAACACATAATTCTAATATAAGTATAGGATTTTTCGTAAAAGATCACAATGAACTTTTGACCTCAACATTCTCAATCTTTGCAAAAATCTGAGTCTGACTCAAGTCACCTAATCCAGAAAGAAACTCACGTGCCTGAAAAAAGAAAAAAAACATGAGACCACCATTTTGTCACAAAGGTTGCCCAAATTATAACTAAAATTGGTTTGAAGAGAGAGAATTGTAAATCAAATGTACTATATATTCTTACATGTCTAATATCTTCAGCCTTTCGAGCATAAGAAAGTGAAAGAAAGTCTATCTTGTTCCGAACTCCCCAAGTGCTTATAACCTGATAATGGTATGGAATTGATTTTTGATTTATGCGCAGACAACTTGAATAGAGACACAAGAAGCTCTTACCTCCTTATCTTTATCAGTGAGAGTAGGAAGATCAATATGGACTCCAGAGATATGTAATGTGTACAACGGCCCAGCAAGCGTGGCGGAGTTCTTGATCAGACAAACCACATCCTCCCCTTTCACCTCTGATACCTGCACGGACAAGAGCTCCATGATTAATGGTATGCATGCTCATTTGATAAAATTATAACAGAAGTTCAAGCTCATAAATTATTTGCTGAGAAATGATGTTCAGAGCTGAATAGGAAAGACACCAGAACCACGGGTAGGCCTCCACAGCAATAGGAGTTTGATCAGTAACTAGTAAGAGTGGACTTGGTAAAATGAGATTTGTGGTAACCAAAAATGTGGGGGGGGGGGGGGGGGAAATGAACTAAATTAAAATCTGATATGACATACCTCCATCCCAACTGAAGTCGTTTCATTTCCAGTGAACAAGTATTGGCCGATAAAAATTTCATCACCTTTTTTCACTGCCTGCAAAATAGGGAAGTAGCATTAAGTACCAAAAATCCGATATGTCCATAAATTTATACAAATCATGAAGGGAAAAGCCCATAACAGCAAACTAGAGAGTTGTAATTTGTAAATCATTCTAAGAAACAGAGATAATCTATGACAGGCATGGTTGTAGCAGGCAATATCATAACCTGCCGAGTAATTACGAATAACTGATTCATAACATGGCAAGAGAGAAAGCACTGTGGAATTTTCCAGCAGACTAGATTCAGCCTTTTTACCTTGGCCAACCCACTGAAGTTAATGGGGAGTAGATTTGAACTAGCTTGTTTAGCTTGGTCCGGTGTTAGGGTGACCAACGAATCTTCCTTGAGGGCAATAGGTTGCTCGGACTTGTTGACAAGTAGCACCTCTGGACCCAATGTATCAAGCATAACCTGATTTTGAACAAAAAAATATTAGTTGACACTGGTAATCATCTAAACATTCTATCATTCAAAAGTATAACTAAGAATACCAAGCTTACCGCGCATAGTATTTTTGTGGACTTGATTGCCACCGATAAGTTTTCCAGTGATTCTTGGTGGAATTTAGCATCACCCCATGAGAAATCAAATCGTGCAACTATTTATGCATCAAAGACTTTGCATTAGATAAAAAAAAAATGATGAAGTAAATTGCAATGACTACTCTCATTTATCATACAAATTAGCAATGCTCAAATTCTACCTACACAACTAAATGTTGAACCAATTGGTCCAAACAATCTTGAAAACATGTTAGTAACTGATATAACATTGAAATAATTGTTTAATTGATCTCCTTTCAGACAAAGAAATGTACTATTTTACTATGCAACAACTACATTTCAACACTAGATGGTATCTACATTTCAAGAAAATCCAATTCCACACCAGAAAATTGCCAAATCACACACAAAAAAACAAACATTCGATAAACAGAAGCGAGTTAAGAAAATCACCAGACATTCCGGCCTTCAGACAGCCGGAAATAACCTCGACAGACCTCGAATTCGGGCCTAGTGTCCCCACTATCTTCGTCATTGCCGGAAAGAAGCTCTACAAAAACAAAATCCCATCCTTACTCACAAGGGAAAAAACAAAAACAAAAAAGGAACACAACAGCAGCAAAGGAAATTGCAAATTCAAGAAATAATCCATAATGATCATCAGCTCACACAACCCTTTGCTCCAATCCAAGAAATCGTAAAAAGCTCCAACAACCCACAATCAAGATCATGACCAAGAAAATATTCATCGCCATCAATTCACACATCCCTCAGATCAACTGGCCCAGATCATAAAAAAGAAAGAGAATGCATTTTGTAAAAGAAAACGATACATACAGGCTTAGATGGCTCAAGAATGGAAGCCATCCTAAGGGGCTCTTCGAGAAGAAGGTAATTCGAGACCACCATCTTTTCACGCACAAACACACAGTAGAGGGTGAGTCTTTATTTTATTTTTTTTGTCTGAATCCGATCACAAAACGATGGTAGCTGAGAAAAATGATGAAGAAGAGAGGGAGAGGGGACACTATTCCATCTTTCTAAGCACTAAATCAATGTGCTGTCGCTATCTCATTCACTCATACGTTTAAACAGTTGAGTTTGTCGCATTGTATGTTCATTTAACGTTATTTGTTGTCAAATTTGTTTTCAAATTTCAAATAATAACCTTTTCCTTTTTTTTTTTTTTTTCCTTAATGGGTATAATAGAGTTACTCTATCTTAACTATTACAAGATCATATTATTTACATATTTTTGTAATTTTTAAATAAATCTTGATTTTTATTCATCAATATTACTCCCTCCGTCCCGGTCAAATTGACCACATTTGACCGGACACGATAACCAATGCATGTGAGTGGTAGTGGGTGTTAGTGGAATGAATATTTTATTAATGAGTGTGAGAAATTTACTATTTTAGGAAAGTGGACTAATATTGTGGGACAGACGAAAAAGGAAATGTGGACAATTTACTTGGGACGGAGGGAGTATATATTAGTACTATATTATAATATGAATTATTTATATATTATAAAATCAACCATTTATATAGTCTAATAAAAATAAAATAAATACGTCAAACACGAAGCCTATAAAAATGAGAACTTAATTTTAAAAATTATCCCATGAACAAATTATACTTGTATTATTAAAAATAGTAAATATAATAAATTAGTAAGTTGTAATATTTTTTTAAAAAATGACAAATAATTTGCTAGGTTCTTTATTATTGTTTGTAGTACATCTATATTACAATATACTAATAAATAAAGTTAAAAAATAAAAGTATTATTGATGTGATATTTTTTGGAGAAAAAGTGACAATAATGTATGTTATGACCCAAAAATGAGCAAGCCCATTTTTGAGTCCAATAAGACAAAAAGCCCAAAAAGAAGAAGTGTAAAGAAAATCATTGGAGGCAAGGATATTCATTAATGATGATTTCCGAGCTCGATCTCATAGTTGGCCGAGCTCCGTATTAGCCGAGCTACCCTTCAGATAGACTTCTCAACAGAACTACTTCTCATAAATGGATTGGTATGTTCGAGCTAAGAGCTTGAACTATATTTTGAAGAGGTGTTAACTAAAGCAGCTCAACGCACCGGATGCGATCGTTCAGAACGTCAGTTCGCTTGAAGAGTTGTATCTATTAGCGAAAGGTTGTCTAGCTCGGTTGGACTCCTATAAATAGGATCCTCATTTATTGTAATAAAGACATGAAAACAAGCAATTAATACAGCATTAAAGCAATTCAAACACTTTCAGCTCTACAATTACGGTTTATTCTTATTCATTTATTGCGCATTTATTACTTCGCAATATTTCAATTCAGTATTCTTAAAAAAAGTAATCTCCAAAATAAACGAGCATCAATAATTGGCGCTAGAAGGAGGGCACCCATAAGAAAGAAAAATTGAAAACAATATGGAAGGTAACAACAGTAACAACGATCAGCACGGACGCGGAGTGTTCCAGAGCGCGGCTGAGTTCGAGGCCGAGCTCAAAAGGCGAGAAGAGAACCTCCGAAACCTCCAAGAGGAAAACCGCCGAATAACCTTGGAGGCTGAAAACCTGAGGCGACAGCTAGCTCTGGTAAATAATGATGGCCAGAGCAATGCACAATCCGAGGAGAGAGTCCCTCGGAGCAACACGAGGAGGCAAGCTCCCGAGCTCCCACGGAGCAGGAGAGCAGTTGGGTCCCCTCCGACGACAGTAGCTCGGAGAATCAAATTCGTTTGCTCAAAAAACAGCTCGAGCAAATGCAGAAATTCATGTCTTTGATTCCTGGGGCCCCTGCCCCCCCAACAAACATACCACTTGAGAGTTATGCGGATTCTCCCTTCACTCGAAGGATTTCATCCATCCAACTCTCATCTCGTTTCACGATGCCGACCGTCAAAGCATATGATGGAAAAACCAACCCAGACGAAATCATCACGCTGTATAAAATGAAGATGCAGACAGCTGTTATTCCCGAACAGCAACGAGAAGCTTGTATGTGTAGGAGCTTCGGAGCATGCATGGAAGGGCCAGCCATGCAATGGTATATGCATTTGAAATCCGGCTCGATATCATCATTTGCCGAGCTGTACGAATCTTTCGTACAGCATTTTTCGAGCAGCAGGAGAGCCCCACGAAGGTCGGACGACCTCTATTCAATCGTCCAAAAGGAGAATGAGTCCCTTCAAGACTTCTTGAAGAGGTTTAACTCGGTAAAGGTAACTATTCCTAACTGCCTAGAAGAAACGGCAGTGTCAGCTTTCAAAAAGGGGCTTCGTCGAAACTCTGTCCTCTTCTGGAAACTGGTAAAATACCCGTGCTCAAGCATGGCCGAGGTATTAGTACGAGCCGAAGCACAAATTCGGCAAGAAATTGAGGAAGAGAACTTCGGCCAAAGAAACAAGAACAAACAGTCAACTGGCCATGTTGACAGAAAGCAAGAAACAGCTCGGACGAGCAGTCGATACCAGCCCTACCCTGCTCGGGCAGAATCATCCAAACAGGGGATGAAGGTGGTGTCGGCAGCCCCTCAGACCGAGCAAAAGATATCTCCACGAGCAGCAGTTCGAGAGATGTGTAAAATAGGCAACTTGGTCAGATGGCCAAGGAAAATGCAAACTCGACCTGAGGTTCGAGATACCTCGCTCTATTGCGAATTCCATCAAGACCACGGTCATCAAACTGATGACTGTCGAGATCTGAAAAGGGAGATAGATCGGCTTCTCGCCGAAGGGTTATTAACTTGCCCTAAGACCTCGAACAAAAGAAAGGTCTGGACAAGGAATAAGAAAAACCCTGGGAGAGTTCGAGAAAATCAAACTCCGGCAACGGGAGCAAATAAGCAGCCTCTCCTCGAGGAGCCAAAGCAACCCGAAGTTCAGAGGGTCATCAACGTCCTCACTGGGGGCTCGTCCATGACCGGATCTTCGCGGAACGCTGCAAAAAGACACTGCAGAGAATTAAGAAATCAATCTGTGCATCAGATTGAAGCCTCCCCACACGAAATATGCTTTGGAGCCGAGGACGAAGCAGGAGCTCGGCACCCCCATGACGACGCCCTCGTCATTTCGCTAATGATAGCAAATTGTCAAGTCAAGAGAATCCTCGTTGACACCGGGGCGTCTTCTAATGTAATTTTTCTCCGAACTCTCCAAAATATGGGGATCTCGGATAAAAACATTATAGAAAATCCAATCACCTTGGTTGGATTCAGCGGTGAAAAACTAAATTCCCTTGGCGAAGTCGATCTTCCAGTTTTCGCCGTGGGAGTGAACTTGGCAACACGTTTTCAAGTAGTGGATGCCCCCTCGGCATATAATGTGCTAATTGGTCGACCTTGGATTCATGCAATGAAGGTCGTCCCCTCATCTTATCACCAAATGATAAAGTTTCCAACACCATGGGGTGTCCGAGCTATCCGAGGAGACCAATTAGCATCAAGAAGCTGCTACGAAGTAACGCTTCGGACCGTACATATATTGGAGTCCGAACCAGTGGAGAGCAGCTCGAAAGTTAGCATAGATCCCCAAAACGTAGCTCGGACAACTTTTGTCCGGGAAAGGTTGTCTGCAACTCAAAATACCGAACTGAGGGACTTGCTAACTCAAAATCGAGGAAATTTTGCATTCTCCCACGAGGATATGCCTGGGATTGATCCCTCGGTCATATGTCATCGACTCCGAGTCGATCCAAATCATAGGCCGGTGCGGCAAAAAAGAAGACGGTTTGCTCCAGAAAGAAACGAAGCCATTGCCGAGGAAGTTCGAAACTTACTAAAAGTTGGTTTTATTCGGGAAGTAAAATACCCCGAATGGCTTGCTAACGTGGTCGTGGTAAAGAAAAAGAATGGAAAAAATCGAGTATGCGTGGATTACACCGACTTGAATAAAGCATGCCCCAAAGATCCTTTCCCACTTCCACACATCGACCGGCTCGTCGATGCAACAGCCGGATTCGGCATTATGAGCTTCATGGACGCCTTCTCGGGCTATAACCAAATCAAAATGTATCCACCAGACGAGGAGAAAACGGCCTTCATGACTAATCAAGGAATCTATTGTTATAAAGTCATGCCGTTCGGCTTAAAGAATGCAGGGTCGACCTATCAGCGATTGATGAACCGGATGTTCGAGCAAAAAATTGGCCGAACTATGGAGGTTTATATCGATGACATTCTGGTGAAGTCAAATACTTTCGAAGAGCACCTGCAGCATCTGGCCGAGGTCTTCAATATACTGCAAGAGTTCAACATGAGGTTGAATCCAGCCAAATGTACATTCGGGGTAACTTCAGGAAAATTTCTCGGCTATATAGTAAGTCGAAGAGGAATTGAGGCCGACCCAGTGCAAATTCGAGCCATTCAAAATATCCAACCCCCCAAGAGCGTTAAGGATATACAGAAGATGATCGGAAAACTTGCAGCAGTAAGCAGATTTATAGCAAGATATTCCGACAAAACCAGCTCGTTCTTCTCTCTTCTTAAAAAATCAAAGAAGTTCGAATGGACAAGAGAATGTGACGATGCACTCATCTTGCTAAAACAATATTTAACAACTCCGCCGGTAATGAATAAAGCCGAGCCCAATGAGGAGTTACAACTATATATGGCTGTTTCCGAGAAAGCCGTCAGTGCGGTATTAATTCGAGAAATAGATGGGAACCAACACCCGATCTATTATGTGAGCCGAACTCTGTTGGATACAGAGACTAGATATTCGGCCCTCGAAAAACTCGTCTTGGCGCTTGTAATGGCTTCGAGGAAGCTAAGACCCTACTTCGAATCACATCCAATTAAAGTGGTGTCTTCGTTTCCAATCAGGCATGTTCTGTCAAAGCCTGATCTATCTGGACGAATGATGAAGTGGGCAATCGAGCTCGGGGGCTATGGCCTCAAGTTCGAGCCGCGAAACACCATCAAGTCACAAATATTGGCAGACTTCGTTGCAGACTACACTCCCGAACTCCAAATGATCGCCGAAGTCGAGCTCAGTCCGATATCAGAAAGTTCAGAATTCTGGACCCTCTGCATAGATGGCTCCAGTAATTCTAGGGGGAGTGGAGCAGGGATATTACTCGTATCCCCTGAAAGATGGGTAATTGAAAGAGCTATCCATTTCGAGTTCCGAACTACAAATAATATAGCCGAGTACGAAGCACTTATTGCCGGTCTCCAACTGGCTCTCGATCTAAAAGTAAGGAGGCTAAAAATCGAATCGGACTCGCAATTGGTGGTAAACCAAGTCCGAGGTGAATTCCAAGCAAGGGATGCCAGAATGCAAGCCTACCACGAGACGGCTAAAGGCCTCGAATCAAAATTTGAGGAGGTAGAGGTCTCCCACATACCTCGGGAAGAAAATTCACATGCAGATGCACTAGCTAACCTAGCAGCAACTATAGGTTATAGAGGAAATCGAGCTATCCCATTAACCGTGGCGCTTTGGCCGGCAACTCGAGACCGGGAGTACGAACCTATGGAGATTTGTCCAATTAACAATGAACAAATTTTATGGATGAATCCGATTGTGGAATATCTAACTACCGGAGCTCTACCACAATCTAAGACCGAGGCCGCCTGGTTAGCTCGAAAAGCTGCTCGTTTCACCCTAATAGATCAGCAGCTCTACCGAAGATCTTTCCAAGGACCTCTGCTAAAATGCGTATCCGAAGAGGATAGTATCCCCATTCTAGCCGAGATACATTTCGGTAGCTGCGGGAATCACTCAGGATCGAGGAGCTTAACCCACAAAACCATTACGGCAGGATTCTATTGGCCCACACTCAAAAAAGATGCTGAGGAGGTAGTTCGGAAATGTGATAGTTGCCAAAGATTTGCAAACTCAACACATCTACATGTCGAGCCACTTCATTCAAACACTCCAACATGGCCATTCTGTCGATGGGGGATCGACATTGTGGGAAAGCTACCTAAGGCTCCAGGGCAAAAGGAGTATCTCGTGGTTGCCACCGACTCGTTCATAAAATGGGTCGAGGCCGAGCCATTATCTAGAGAACGAGATACCGAGATGATAAATTTTGTATGGAAAAATATAGTATGTCGTTTTGGATTACCTCGGGAGATAATCACTGATAACGGGCGACAATTTACAAGCAAGAAATTCAAGGAATATTGCGAAACCCTTGGAGCTCGTCTATTATTTTCTACACCGAGGTATCCAGAGGCAAATGGACTGGCTGAGTCTTCTAACAAAACCATCATCAATATCTTGAAAAGAAAACTAACAGCCAGAAAATCAGCATGGGTCGAGGAACTCCCAGCAGTCTTATGGGCATACCGAACTACATTCAAGACAGCTACGGGTGAGACTCCATTTTCATTGGCATATGGGGTCGATGCAGTATCACCAGTCGAGGTTATCCAAAGAAGCCCACGAGTCGAGCTGTTTGACGAAGAACAGAATCAAAAGAAGCTCTTCGAATCTCTAGAACTATTGGACGAGCAAAGAATGGAAGCATCTAGCCGAATGATGAAAAACCAAAGAAGAGTGGAAAGATTCTACAATAAGTCAGTTCGACTGAGAGCATTCCGAGTAGGAGACTGGGTCTTGAGACAAGTTTTCCAAAATACACAGGAACTCAATTCAGGAAAATTTGGGCCGAACTGGGAAGGACCTTATATAATCAGCTCGATCGTTGGAAATGGAGCCTATCGACTTAAAACTCCCGAAGGGAAAGATATCCCGAATGCATGGAATGTCAAATACTTGAAGAAATATTACTTCTGATAACCTTTGGAGAAGTAGCTCGAATTCAAGAAATCATTTTAGCAAAATAAATCATATTTTGTATCATTAGTTCGAGCTCAATATGTTGTAAAATCAATTTGAGTTCTGTTCAAATTGGTTCGAGCCTCAATACATCAATAAATAAAGTTTCCTTCCAAGTTAAATCTCATCGAGCTGCTCTCATGTGTCATTCTTTTTGAGTTTCTCAAGATTAATTGTTTGTTCGAGCCATCAAAATATACAACAACAATTAAGAGAAAAAGAAGAATACTTCATTAAAAGGAATCTCGTCCTTACAAAAGACAGAATTTTACAACTAAAAAAAAAAAAAAAAGTTGTACAATTCTGTTCAAATCCTTAAGTTGGATTGGAGCCAGTTTGGTCGAGATCCGGGTTCGGCTGATTATCAGGATTTATTTGCTCATCGGGGTTGAGGCTATCCTCCAACTGCTTCGAGAAGATTTCATCATTTGGGTTCTCGTCTTCTTCCTCCTCGTCCTCGGAAACAGCTGGGGTCGAATAGATAAACCCCACGTCGAGCTCCGGATGCTGGGTGGAGATGGCAGATCTAAGCTTCTTTCGAATAAGATCTTCCATCATTTTGAATGTGGAAGCGCCAGCAGGAGTCGAGAGCAGTCGAGTAAAGTTCAAACCTACACCCGAATCTCGGACTGAGTCAAGCTCGGCCCTAACCTGGTCCAATTCCGACCTCAGCTGGACTTCGGTCTCTTTCCTGGCCTGCACCTCGGCCTGGAGATCCTCAGAGAGTTTGCCGGTGCGGTCCCTAAATCGGGCCAGCTCTTCAGCAGCCGACTGTTGGTCCCTGGTCAATTTCTCGACCAGTGGCAACCGACAGCTCGGTGACAAGATGATTCCTCTCTTTGAGGACCTCGTCCCTATCATTCTCGGCCTGGATAAGGTCTTTGCGTTCGGCCTGGAGAGTTCGGAAGCACTCGTTGTAATCTTCCGCCATACCGCAAAGGCCCTGGAAAGCATAAAAAGTAAATGATATATGAGTAAACAGAAAGGATATATAACTCAATAAATGAACCTCGGATCAGAGAGACTTACCATCAAACACATCTGGGAATTATCGAAGAATCGGATCCGAGCCGGGGACTTGGTGGGCCATGGAGGGCCCTTGAAGAGCAGATCGGCAAATGAATGGAACGACTCGACTGCTTTCAGCCGAGCTTCTTTATAAGCCGGGGTCTCCACATCAGCTTCGGTCTCCTTCCCCGGCCGATGTACCAAAATGAGCTCGCCCTCCTTGGTGAGATCGGTAATATCCCTCTCGTCCGGAATAACAGTTTGTTTGTCTTTTCTTGGCCGCTAGACGAGAGGACGATCTTCCGAAGCCCCAACAGACTCATCACCCCTTCCCCTCTTTCGAGTGTCGGGAGTAGAAGTTTGCCCGGGGGGAGTAGTTTTGGTACCGGACGAGCCACCACCCGGAGTCTGCCCTTTAACTAAGGCCGAGCTTGGGCCTTGTCCCTTGGGGACTTGGGTTTTCTTCTTCCTCCCCCGGTTCTTTTTGTTTTGTTGCTCTTCCTGGAACTTAATCAGCTCTTCAGGAGTAAGGCGTTCCATTGGGTTGTCGATGCCCTCGATGCTCAAAGCTCGGTGTCGATGAAGGGTTTCAAAATCCCGAACCGGGTAATTATAGGCTTTTTGAATTCGGTTCGAGCAATACTCCGGGATATTCTCTCGCTTATGCCCTGCAAATATTAAAGAGGAATGATGAGTAATAAGAAACAAGTGCCGAGCTCGAAGAAAGCATACGACACATACTATTTGGAGTACGGAGCACCCCACTCAGCCCGGGATAATCACTGGGGATCTGGACGAAGAAGAATTCTTGGATCCACTTCTTTGAATTCGACTTCGTCCCCGTAATCATGGGGGAATGGTGATGTGAGCGCTTCGAAAAATAATAATATGATTCTCCTTTCATGGTAATTAAATTATACAGATCATTCCACTCGGTTAAGGTCGGTTCTTCTAACCCAGCATCTCGGAAAAGTTGGTATGTACCGAGCATGTGGCACCATGCAATGGGCGAGAGCTGTATGGGAGCCAAATTGTAGTACTCTAAAATACTTACAAAGAACGGATGAAGGGGGAGACGAATACCGAACTCAAAGAAACGAGCTGAAAAAGCCATAAAGCCGAGTGGTGGGCGATGGGCTCGTTGGTCAGATTCAGGGGCTATCGTATTTAATCTATTCGATAGTCTACGAAGAGAAAAAATCCCATCAAGTTTTATGCGATCGAGGTCCGACGGAATTAGTTTCAAACTACCTACGATATCTCGATCATATAGCGGGGGAAAAACACCCTGGGATAAACCTGCGGAATGCTCTAAGGAAAGGTCAAAAGAAGAATGTTGATCTTCGACCTCGACAATTGCAAGAGTATTTTCTACCCTATTCGAAGGCCCGGGGGCTTCGAGGTTCGGTTCGGTTTCTATCTGATTATCAGGATTTTCCGCAAATATGTCCTCAATCAACCTACTACTAACCTCGGATTCAGAACTATAATACGAGCTACCACTGCTATCGCTCGAGCTATTGCTAGAACTCATTCTTTGTAAAAATAAAAGGAGAGGTTCGAGATTTATAAGTTATATACTAACCCCGAGTTCTAGCAGTAAGAAGTTCGGCTGAAGTTCTGTTCCGAGGTGAATTTACGAGGTGCGAAAGGTAAAAGTAAAAAGTGAAATGAAGGAACTCAGGCTATTTATAGAGAGATTATTCTCGAAAATTGTGCGCGACCTTCGAGCTCCGCCAATGAATGCTTGACACCTGTCCAAATTCAAAATTCAAAATTTTATTTATTCCCGCCTCGAAGAATTTCAACCGTTCTATCGGCGGTAAAAATTTATAATTCGAGCTAAACATGCTCGAACTCAAAAAGCTCAAATTTCGAGCTCCTACAATAAAGAAGAAATCAGGCATTGACGCCCTTGGCCGGGTCAGCCATCAAATTCCGAGGAACTTAAGATATCGAAGTCAACAGAACTTCTATCTGTAAAAGTTTCTCGAAGGCTATGAATCCGAAGCAATTAACCCAGTAAACAGCCAGGGTCTAATTCGGCATAGCATACCCATGGGTCCGAGGTCGCTCCTCGATTGACTTGTGAGAGATCACTTGTCATTTTCAAAAGCTGCAAGGGGCATCCTTTGTAGAACATGTCGGGTTTAGCCAACCGCGGACTAGGGATAATCATAAGTCGAACCATGAGCTTCGCAGATACCCGAAATAAAAAATAAAATATCCCTAAAATTTGTCGAGCTATGTCTCACGATACGGGAAAGCATCCCTAAGATTCGTCGAGCTAAGTCTCACGATACGGGAAAAATCCTCTCCTGAACATCCTCGAAATACGAATTCGTGGTAGGGAAAATCTGTTCTTTTTGTGATTTTGTGCAGGAAAAAGAATCATTGAAGTTAACTATCTCGGCTTCGCCGAACTCTAAGTAGTTCGGACGAAAGCCGGGGGGCTGTTGTTATGACCCAAAAATGAGCAAGCCCATTTTTGAGTCCAATAAGACAAAAAGCCCAAAAAGAAGAAGTGTAAAGAAAATCATTGGAGGCAAGGATATTCATTAATGATGATTTCCGAGCTCGATCTGATAGTTGGCCGAGCTCCGTATTAGCCGAGCTACCCTTCAGATAGACTTCTCAACAGAACTACTTCTCATAAATGGATTGGTATGTTCGAGCTAAGAGCTCGAACTATATTTTGAAGAGGTGTTAACTAAAGCAGCTCAACGCACCGGATGCGATCGTTCAGAACGTCAGTTCGCTTGAAGAGTTGTATCTATTAGCGAAAGGTTGTCTAGCTCGGTTGGACTCCTATAAATAGGATCCTCATTTATTGTAATAAAGACATGAAAACAAGCAATTAATACAGCATTAAAGCAATTCAAACACTTTCAGCTCTACAATTACGGTTTATTCTTATTCATTTATTGCGCATTTATTACTTCGCAATATTTCAATTCAGTATTCTTAAAAAAAGTAATCTCCAAAATAAACGAGCATCAACAATGTAAATATGTGAAATTATTTTATTTTAATATATTAGTAGATTATAATTATATAGTATGTTGTAAATTAACACATTTTTTAGTCATAAGTAAAGTATTTTTATTACTAACCAATGGAATAAGAGACATTAGATAATATGTTTTAAATATTCTTCTTGTAAGAAAGAATTAAAAGAAATAAAAAAAATTGCCACCTAATAAAATAATCCCATGTCTAAACAAGAGTACACAAAATAAAAATCCAAAGTCTATGGTATCTTGAACACGAAAAACTAAATAAGAATCTTCTTTTTAAAAAAAAAAAAAAAAAGTAGACAAATACTTTAATATTTGGTGTCACTGTCAAATTTCTGTGGATTGGCTCGATGAGAAAACAAATGGTCAAGAAAAAACAATGGGTATGAAATGTACACGTGTATAACAAGTTTTCTTTCTTCCAAAATTGACTCCAAACTTAATTAATTACTAATTATATAAATAGTTAAACATCGATGTTTATCGATGATCATTAATACTCAATTAAGTGTGCAAGTAGTGGTTGGATTAATGTTAGACAATGTTGAAGAAGGAAAATACGGTTTTTATTTCAAAACAAAATACTACAAGATTGTAATAAATTCAAACAACTATAATGTGAGCACATGTCAATTACAAGATTGTAATAAATTTATCAGTTTCACTAAGAGGAAATATATCAAACTAGCCATTTTTACTATACAAAACCTTAAATAGCCATTATTATATATTCATTCAAAAAATGACCAAATTAAAATGAATGGACATAAATATCCCTATTATTGATAGGATTTATAATTTTACCAATAATTAAATCAATGTTATTTTCATTATTGCTGAGAATAATTGCTAAAAAAAATACTTCGACTATTTAATTTGTAACAATAAATAAAAATTAAATGAAATAATTTTTGTGTTTTACGATTTCTAATTGAAAGTTTTAGAAACAAATATATATATAATTAAATAAGATTTAAAATAAATCAGTACTTCATTTAAATATATATATATATATATATATATATATATATATAGAATTTGTGTTATGCTAACATTTTATAAATAATTATAAAATTAAATTAGATTAATTTAAAAAATTAAATGTAACTGTTATCGACTTATTTTGGCGATTTTTGTAATTTGAGTTTATTTCATTTGCGATCTATTGAAGTTTTTTTTATATTAAAAAAATAAAAATTTTGAAAAAAATTGATTTGAAAACCTTATTGATTTTAAATTTGAATATTTGCAATCACAAATGAATTTAAAGTTGATATTTAAGAATTTTGGGATTTATATATAAAAATTGGGGATATTTTAGGAATATGGCTATTATTTGAATGAATATATAAAAGTGGCTATTTAAAGTTTTTATATAGTAAAAATGGTTATTTAAGGTTTTGACTGCTTCACTAACCTATCCACTGTCTCAAATGCTGATGTGGGCCAATATAATTACATTAATTATGAGTACATGAGCATTGGAGCGTTTCTGATAAATTTGGCTTCACTCAGTTGAGTCAAGAAAAGGGTAGTCTGTATAACCAAGGACGGGATCATCCGTGTAGAACGTTGCTCGATCATATTTATTCAAAAATGAACCAAGTTGAAACCTCCTCGGCAAATCGGGATTCGCCAGAAACAGCCTCCCAAACGCTACGAGATCCGCCTCACCACGGCGGACAACTTCATTGCCGTCGTCCCTGTTATATCCTCCGGCAACGATGAAAGTTCCACCAAAAGCCTCTCTCATAGGAAGAAGGCAGCTCCCACTAATTTCCCGCCTCTCAAACTGTGTGATCATTCTTGGCTCGATCACGTGGCAGTAAAGAATGTTGCACTTACTCAACGCCTCCGCCATGTAGAGGCCCAGAGCATCGGGGTCCGAGTCGCGGCAGTCGTTGTAGTCGGCGTACGGCGAGAGCCTGACGCCGACTCTGTGTGACCCGATCCCTTCCCCGACTGCTCTCACTACCTCGAGAGGGAAACGGCAACGGTTTTCTAAACTCCCGCCGTATTCATCACTTCTGTCATTCACCTGATCTTTCAGAAACTGATCCAGCAGGTAGCCGTTGGCTGCATGAATCTCCACTCCATCGAAACCTGGTGCATCATTAATCCAGAAATGGAGGGTCTCTCAAACCATCACTATGCAAGGAAACAAGCAGATTGAACATGAATGAACCTGCTTTGATGGCATGATTGGCAGCGAGTCTGAAATCATTGATGACATGAGAGATTTCCTCGACGGTGAGACGGTGGGGTGGGGGTAAGCTGTCTCCATCGGAACCAGTGATGTCGTGATCAGATTGAATCGGTTTATCTGTGCAAGATATGGGAGGACTGCCATTAGGCTGGAGACCTGCCAAGATAAAGACAGCGAGTAAAATGAAATACGAGATTGAAATATGGGTCGTGAAATGTAACTAGGGGGTTGTTTAATGTTTACTGTAGTTTGAAGCTCTGCCAGCATGCCAAAGTTGGCAAAAGAATATGCCACCCTTTGCATGAACTGCTTCAACAATGGGTTTCCATGCTTCCATTTGCTCTTCAGTCCATATGCCTGGAGTGTTTGGATACCTGCAATCAACAAAACATAACAAAAGTATGCGTTTTGGTTTGGTTTGGTTTGCGTTAGAGGTGGCCATATGGAACCGGAACCGCCTGAACCGGCCCACCGGTTCATGGTTCTGAACCGGAACTGGAATTGCTTTTGGACAGACCGGTTCAGGTTCAAGGCTATAACCGGAACCGGCGGCTCCAAACCGTCGAACGGCCAAAATTTAAATTTAAAAACAAAAAAAAAATTGAAAAAAGATTCGAACTTACGGTTCCAGTTCCGAACCGTTTGAACTATTGAACCAGCAACAAAATTTGAATATTTGAAATTTTAAATTGGCCAATTAGAGCGTGCCACATCATCCCGAACCGGAACCAGCGGTTCAATATAAATTTTTAAAAAATAAAAATGAAAATTTTCGAACCGCCGGTTTAAAACTGAACCTACGGTTCTGAACCGGAACCGGAACCGGAACCGCTACAGTAACGGGTCGGTTAAGGTTCCAATCCAGGGTTCGAAACCGGAACCGTGCCCACCTCTAGTTTGCGTTTCATGTGTGGTAAGCAGACCTCAAACATTACACGAAAATGGGATTTAACGTAGGATTATATTGTGGAAGACTTGAGGAACATGAACCAGGCCTTGACTCCGCTATGCTTAACACAAAATGTAAGAATAAATTGCTATTGCAACCAAGAACATTCAAATCTCAAGACACACTCATGTTCTCTCTATATGTAGATGGTGTTTATATTATAGTTTATCAGAAAAAATTAGATTTGATTTAGAGAGAAACAGAGTGATTGAATATGTGGGTACCCTTGAGCAGTGGGAGAGATTCCAGAAGATTCAGAAATCAAGAATCCACCCTTTGTTGCCCTCTGTGAGTAGTAAAGAGCTGCATGTGGCTGTGCTGTGAAATTGTATGATCTCATTCTTGACATAGGTGCTAAAACTATCCTGCAAAATCATATATACACACAATCACACAAATGAGGTGAACCATTTAGCTACAGAGAGAGAGAGAGAGAGATACCTGTGGGAGAGATGAAAGCTTCCCATGTTGTATGGGGTTAAGAGAGGAATAGCCAGGGTACCAGCTCCCTCTCTGTTTTCTTCCATGATCATCCAATCTCAGTTGAAAACAAGGGTTTTAGATCTCTTATAAGGCAAATATCATCAAATTTTAAAGACTATAGCTATTATTTTTTTTCTAAGTAGTCCCTTCTTGGACGGAAATACTAACTACTACTTTCCTTGTTGTGCAGGTAAGAAAAACTAGGCTGTCACCAACAAGTCACAAGAAATAATATCAAAGGGCAGATACATTGAACAAATAAGAAATAACAAAGGCTTTTGTTGCTTATCCTAATCTATAAAAATCAGATCTTAGAGATAGATATAAATCTGAGGGCAAACAACAAGCAGCAGCATTCCAATCGTGTTATCTAGCAATGCAAAGACATGGAATTGAGACGATCTAATCCTCATTTCTAACAAACAGGTTATTAACCATCACAAGCATTACAGATGGCATTACATGCTACAAGAGTATCTAAAGAGATCAGGTTTCTCTGAATAGATGGAATCTACCTAACTTCAGATAACAGTTTGAATTCACCTCTGTGATTTTGGTTCCTTATAGATTCAATACCTTCAATCTTACAAGTGTGATTGTTTCCCAACATCACAGTCCCACATTCCTTCAGAGTTATGTCAGCAAATCACCCTATAAAAGGAGCAACCCGAGTCAAAAATCCACCTCTCTTCTACAGGGCCATCAATAACATTCAAGGCCTCATCATGATTACCATCAATGACTTTAACAGTGTTGGTCCCTTGATTTACTGTCCCTTTTGCTTCAAGACTGCACAATTTTTAATAAGATGACCCGGTTTCTTGCAATAGTGGCAAACTCTCTGATCAGATTGGTTTGACTGCCTGGTCTCCTTCCTAGAATCATATGAAGCTCTATCATAGTTATAGTTTCTGGGATCAAAAGGAGGCTTCCTTGGATTCTTGTTAAACTTTCCTTTCTTGACCAAGAGTCCTGCACCATTATTTTCATATTTGAACCCATCAGACATCTTTACTATCTCCTTTACCTTTATGGCCGACTGCACCTCCTCCAAAGATATACAATCCGCCCTTCCACGTAACATTGCATCCTTAAGATTGCTGTAGGATTTGGGGAGAGCATTAAGAAGATGAATAGCTTTATCTTCATCATCAATCTTGACCCCTATGTTTTCCAGATCATCAACCGCCTCGTTAAATTCATCGAGCTGGTCTAGAACACTCCTTTCTTCAGAGAATTTGCAAGAGTAGAGCCTTTGTTTCATATACAATCGATTGGCCAGAGATTTATCCGCGTATAAACTTTCCAGTTTCTTCCAAACAGCTGCAGCAGATTCTTCTTTGGACACTTCCCGCAGCACCTTATCATCGAGGCTCAAGAAGATAGTGCTTCTTGCCTCGTTTATCAACTTTTGCCTTTGCTCTTTGGTTTCATCTTTAAAGGTCTCATCACTATCAACAACAGCCTCATCCAATCCTTCCAGGGTGAGTATGGCCAACATCTTAACCTTCCATAGCCCGAAATCGTTATTTCCGGTGAATTTATCTATTTCATACCTCGCAGACCCCATTGATATGCAGTAAGAACAACAGTAATCTATTCACTATATTGAAAACTAATCTCCATACAGAAGTAGGGACAATAATAATCCAAGATTACTCTCAACAAATCACAGAAAACCCAAGATCTTCACAGACAAACCCTCAAACACTTAGCAGGGGTTCACTCTCTTTTAACAAGAAGAAACCGGACTTGCCTGAATTGCTGTCGCACAGCTTCAGATATGACACAAGATTCTCCCAGAATGGCCAATCAAGCTCACACCCGCATCCGTTCCCACAGACGGCACCACAATGTTGTGAATTCGATTTCAGTAGGCTATGATTTTATGCGCAGATATAAGAACAACAAGATTTTTTTACGTGGTTCGTCCAATTAGACTACATCCACGGAGGAGGGTTGAGAGAGATTTTATTAATCACGTTTTGGGAGAGATTACACAGAAAATTTCACTGAAAGTTTTGAGCTCACAAAGTCACAACTCTGAAAACTGAAGAAGAAGGAATGAAGAAGATGAGCTCGTAACAGAATTTTAACTCCCATTCTATCAGCTCCAATCTCCACATTACACGTGGCAGACAAAATAACAAAGCACCACAATCACTCAACAGCAACTTTATAAGAGTAACACGCTTTTTACACTTATTAACAAAACCACCGGTCTTCACTCCACAAACTAATTATAAATAAATAGGGGTGTAATGAAACCGAGTCGAGCTTTGAAATTTTTTATCGAACATTTTTAAGTTCACTAACTTTATCGAGCTTAAACGAACTTATATATAAAATACTCATTATAATTTAGAAAGAAAAAGTTATTTATTTCCAAATTAATATCATATGCATGTTCAAATTCTAAGTTCTCTTATTACTAAAAAGATTTATCATTATTACTACTCTTAAATCATGAAAATATTACTTTTATAAAATTAATTGTTTTATATTTCTTACTAATTTTAGCTAACGAACTTGTTCACGAGTCGAGTACTATGATGTTCAAGTTTGTTTAATTTATTTTCTAATTTATTTATTTGAGTTTTAGATTTGGATTTTCATATTTTGCATGATTTGTTTCCTTCATAATTAGAGATATTTTAGGAATGGATTGTTTGGGATATTTATCTATCCCATTTAAGTTTATTGAATTCATTATTAAAGAATAATAATATAAAACGTATTTTTGCTATTGCTATCTGCACTGCACTATCATTATCATTCATTCTCTTCCATGCCTGCTCAAGATCTTCAAGCGTCTCCATCTCTTGATAGCAACACTAAAACGTTCCATTTTCAAATACAATGAAACATGTTGTATTTTGAAAATACAACAAGGTTGTAAATTATAATAAACAGCATTAGTATCAGGTGAATCACATTCATGCAGTAATGATGAATCTGAATTGCGGCATCAAATGTTAGGGCATTTAATTAAGTGATAAAGGGTTAAATGATGACCTAAGAAGATAGGGAAAGTTGAAGAGCTCATGTGATTTCAAAATACAAAGTTGTGAATATTGTATTCTCAACAAGTGTAATAAGCAACCTTATAGAAAAGGGGTGTATTTAGGTCGGACAATCCAACAAGGCCTTCGGCCTAACCTATTACTGATCGGGCTTATTTTGGAAATAAGTTACGCCTCAGCTATTTGTAAAGCCTCTTTAGTTAAGCAGACTTAGATCCAGCTTCAAAATAGGCCTACGAAGCCTAATAGACTGGCCTATTAAAATAATTATATATTATATAACTGATTAAATATATTTAATATTTAAAATTAAAAAATATATTTATAATTTAGAAACAGAAAAAAATATTGAATAATTAAATTGTTACCAAATAATAAATTTATATAAAATACTATGCATATTTGTTATTGAAATTATGTAATATATTTATAATTTAAAAAATGAGTTTTATCGATTCAGGATCCAGATAATAGTTTAATTATCGATTTAAGACTTGAAAGATTGATTCTCAATTCAGGACCTGAAATATCACAAAAACTCTCAATCAAAGACCTGAAAGATCATACAATTCTCAATCCAGAACCTAAATAAGAGGTTACGGATTGAAAATTGTTTGATCTTTCGGGTCCTGGATTGACAAATCATCTTTCGAGTCCTGAATCGATAATTAAATTATTTTTTGGTTCTGAATCGACAATTCTCCTTTAAAAAATAATTATAAACATAAAATAATCTTAAATAGGCTTTTAATAGGCTAAAATCAGGCCTATTTAGCTTAAAAGGTCAAGCTTAAGCCTAAATAAAAGTCTATTATAGGTAAAAGACCAATCCAAGTCCTCTTCCAATTGTACCATACCTAAGCCTACAGCCAAAGTCTAGTTTGATCTCCACCCCCTATGTTTATTGTAGCTAAACCACATTAGAATACTGTTTCTCAGATTTATGGGGACCAATTCTTAGACGGAAATACAAACTAATAACTTGTTGTGCAGGTAAGAAAAACTAGGCTGTCACCAACAAGTCACAAGAAATATTATACATTGAACAAATAAGAAATAATAAAGGCTTTTGCTGTTCATCCTAATCTATAAAAGTCAGATCTTGGAAATAGCAATACAAAGACAGAGAATTGAGACGATCAAGCTAGAAACATAATCCTCATTTCTAACAAATAGGCTATCAATGATCATAAGCATTACATATGGCATTGGCTGTACAATTACCAAGTACTGACTCTTAACACTGCCTGCACAACTAGATTCACAAAATATTCAGACACCAACCGAGGTCTAAGATATGCTCTGAGCCTACCGGTGACTGAATCATTTTCCATGTAAGGATCTTGATCACTTGGGATGAAGGATGTGGTATATATAGATATACATACAGAAAACCATGCCAGTATCACTCCTGCTATTCATCAAAAGTTCTCTGCTAAAGATTTGGCATTCATTCTCTTCAATGCCTGTTCAAGATCTGCAAGCGTCTCCATCTCTTGATACAGATTGGAATTCGCAACAATAAAACGTTCCATTTTCTTGACTTTCCTCTCCATCTTCTTCCATGAGAATTGCCAGCCATATGTGTCTGCCCCAATCTTAATCAAATCATTAAACGCCTGCTCAAAACTTCTCAGCAGGGGATCGTTGCATTTCTTGGACAACCTGCACAATGCTCTCGCCACGTGCACCAAATTTTCCATCATTTCAGCACATATCAACTTCCCAATATAATCATCATTGTCTGACACAATCCTTCTTATACCCACGGAATTATTTATCTCCTCTCGAAACCTAGCAACCTGCTTATCAGTCAATGATTGCCACAGGTGAAGTAGTTTCGTCATCAAGCTAGCAGCTTCAAAGGCCAAAACTGCAATCTTCGCCTTTTCTGTATGAAACTCATTCTTCTTCGAATTTGTCCACAAATTCCGAAACCATGATTGCGTGACCATTTTAGAATCAGTCAACAACAATCTCCCAGCAAATGCTATTGACCGTTTCCTGATTCTCAAGTAAAAGCTGCAAATCAAATGTTCAAAAAAATAGCACAAGAAGCAATCAGCAAAGATCAACTTCAAAATCAAATAAGACAACATAACTATCATATGTATATTATCATATCATACTCATAAGATCCATTGCAAATTGAATAGGAAAGGTATGTATCTAAATACAGAAAAGATAAAATTTTGGTAGCAATTTATTACTAGAAACACAGAAAATTATAAAGCTGAACTATATAATACCTTTCAACTTTTTTACGACTTTCTAATCAGCCTCTAAATTCATTCCCGAAACAATTTTTATGCAAAAATCAACATAAAGCTCATCTGAATACACAAAAAGGTATGATAATCTACCACTAATTTACATCTAATTACACGTGAAGAAACGAGATGCAATCCGGTTTCACCTTACCCGGAAGCAAGCTGGCTACATCCAAAAATAAAGAAAAATAAGAAAATTGCAGCTCTTCAGCAATTAAACACGAGAAAATGTTGAGCTTGAGAATTTCTCTTCCAACTCAGGCCTACTTCAAATCTAATCACTTGAAAGAAACTTGAGAAAAATACTATTCCTTTAAACCAAGCAGTTCAGCAAAGACTAAAAGCCGCTGATTTTCAGCCAACTCAGAAAAAGGCGAGCACAAAATAAGCAGAAAAAATTAATAAATGACGAAGGAAATCACCGGTTTTATGCTTACATATTATTGCTCTTGGTGGAGAAAAAACACTGATCACGATATTGAATCTGGCAGAATCAACACAAATCAAGATTCTGCGGTATAAAGAAGATAAATTCAAAGCGAAAACAAGAAGAAAAAAGGAAATGGGGAAGGAAAGGTGAGAGGGCAGACAGCAGAGAGAGAGAGAGAGAGAGAGAGGGCACATGCAGGAAAGGAAGCTGATATTGTAGAAAGTTGAGAAACCGTGTGGAATTTATGTTTACATTTATTGCTTTGCACATTTACTCCTTTATCTTTCCTTTGCTTTCATTTTGCCCCCAACTCTTTCTATATTTACATATAAGTCTTTTTAAATGATCAATTTTAAAACTTGTCTTTTTAATATTTCTACAT
>JAPKLW010001443.1:135553-149946 GCA_026898455.1 Plectranthus barbatus
TTTTTAAATGATCAATTTTAAAACTTGTCTTTTTAATATTTCTACATATAGTTTTTTTATTAATAAAGTGTCAATAAAAATAGTCTCATGTGCAACTATCACATGAGTTATTTTCATGTGATAGCTTAGTCCTTTGCTATGATTATATATATTATTTTACTAAAAAAAATATCAATCATCATTAACATTATCATTTATCAATAAAGATAAAGTGTATATTTTTTACTCCTAGCGCAGTAATAAAAGAATCTTATTTATAAATTATGATAAAGATGTTATAAGTTTGAAATTTTCCAATACTCCCTCTGTTTTTATTATATGGTCCAGTTTGATCTTGCACATTCATAAAAAATTATTTAATATTCAAACTTTCAACATTACCCTTATTTAAAGCATTAACTGATCTCACATTTACATAATATTACATTTAATATTCTCGTTTTTCAAAATTATTCAGGGGTATAATTGTAAAATACAAGAAAAAATAATATTAAATATAAAATTGAACCATATAATTAAAATACTCTAAAATAGTCATCCATGCGAAATAATTGAAACGTAAAAAATAACATTTATGCCGATGCGTAGGAGTTCAAATAAATGTATTTATATTATAAAAATAATGATAAATAATGTCATTATTTTGAAAAAAAAACTTTAATATTAGAAATAATAATTTTTAATATATATAAATAAAAATAATGCTCACACTCTAATATTTATAAAAATATTATCCAACTCTACTACAATCCATTAAAAATGATACTCCCTATATTTCAATTATTTGGTTCGGGTTACTATTTTAGGGTGTTTCAATTATATGATCCAATTTATATATTTGGTATTTTTTTCTGATAATTTACAATTACACATTTGAATAACTTTGGAAAATGAGATTATTAAATGTAATACTCCCTCCGTCCCAATATAATAGTCCCATTTCAAAATGGCACAATAACCAATGTTTGTGAGTGTAGTGAAATTAATATTTTATTAGTGAGCGTGAAAAAGTTTACCAATTTAGGAAATGAGACTAATAAATGGGACAAACCAAAAGGGAAAGTGGGACTAATAAATTGGGACAGAGGGAGTATTATGAAAATGATAGGTTAATTAATTTTTTAAATAAAGGTAATGTTGAAAGTTTGTTTCACTATAAAATAATTTTTGACAAACGTACAAGATCAAATTAGATCATATAATCGAAACGGATGGAATATTTTAATATTACAAATAATGACCAATATATTAATATAAACCTCACCCCTAAATATCTATAACGTAATTCAAATCTATAATTTATTAGAAAAAAAATGTTTTAATTATTTATGTCTCGAGTTAGGTGAAAAACTATATACACGTGGACATAATTGAAATGCTTTATAATGTTGAAATCTAACATAATTTTGAGGGGTTTTCTTAAATAAATCAAAAAACGAGGGGTTTAATAGAAGTTTTGAGCAAAGAGACATGTCACAATCATTATAGGAGACCACGCGGAGAAATCCGTTTTTACGAAATTGACCCCCAACGTCAATTTGAAGCGACCGGTTCAAACTGACCCCACATATGAAATTACGGAAAACCCCTTTTGACTGATTTAATTGCGAAGTACTCCTAATATGATTGCAATTAATTTCCACTAATAAGCAACTATTTTTTCTAGATAATACTACTTCTTTCCTAAAAATGAATCATTACAAATATTTTTATTTTATCAAATATGGCCCCATCAATTACATGATTGACCAATTTTTGTCCCTCACTACCAAAAGTGGCACCATATAAAATTCGAGTATTGTAGGGGTTCGATTATAATTCTGTAAAGTCGGAAAATTCCATAATTTTAATATGGGTTAGAAAACACTAAGAGTTGGGGACGGTGGGATGAATGAAAAAAAGAATGGGTTTGTTAGATTTATTGGGTGAATTAGAAGACTTTTCCAACTCTATGTCGACTAAAAATTCAAATTGCAAAAGTGCAGCTATCAAAGTTTTATGACAAGGGTGATGATTTGTTATATGTTAACTAACATATAACAAAAAAATAAAATTAAATGAATGTCAATTAAGACAGAAGAATTTTGTGTAAGGTGTAAGAAATCATAATTAAATGACAAGATTTCAAGTGTGATTTTGATAGGTGCAGCCACCCTACATACATAATTAATTCATATTTGTTTGTGACTCTCTCTTTCTATATAAAATATGACTTTTTTTATGATAATAGCTTTTTTTAAAGTGGGATAGGCTACTTTATATAATTATTTTTAGTACTTTTGTTTTTGTATACCTACTTTTCAATAATTGTTAGCCTAGTTACGCCTTTTGTGGTCACCAATTTAATTAATTATATAATCATTTTTTTGGATTTGGGTTTTCAATTTTATGGAGCGCACATAGTATTATTGACCATGGTAAATTGTTTGATATTAATTAATTGTTTTCTAAACTAAGTAATGTACAAATTAGAAATCAAAGTTCATTGTTGATTTTGATCATTAAAATGTTGATTTTTATTTGTTTTTTCCTAAAATATATTGAAAAACATTTTATCGGAATTAAACATTAAAAATAGTTATATAGTTAATGTCAATTATATTATAGTTATAAAGAGTCTGGTTCAAAAATTTATTGTAAGGTGTCTATATACAAAGTTGAGTATAATGAGAAAAAATAAAAATTGACTCATCTTCATTCTCAACCTCTAATACTTTGTTATTTCTTATCCTCAATCCCAATTTTTTTATTCAGAAGGGGCTGCAAAAAAAAAAAAACTAAATTTTTATTTGGTTTTCGTCATTTTTTAGAAGTGCAAATAAAATATTTTATTATTTAAATAAAAATAGAACTTGTATAGAGTAATATTCATTTGGAAAAATATAAAAATTCCTAGTTGGTTACTTTCATGTACTGGTCACGATAAGTAATTATAATAATTTATTTAAAAGAACAATTTATTTTTTTATTAATATTTACAATAAATAACACCTGCATCATCTAGGAATGTGTGGCAGCTGACTAATGATAAACTAAAATAAATCATTGATTATTGATGATGTTTTTTTATCCTGTCACATGTTGGCAAACAATTTGTATGTCTTGGCATCCAAAATAATTTGCCGGACGGATGCAACCGCCCCCACGGCCACCAGCACGGCGGAGACGGCGGCGATCACAGTGTTTCCCCAAAAAATGAGGCTCCTCTTGGAAGGTTTGAATGTCACATTATAAAATACCATAGGTAAAATAAAGTCTAGAGGAATGCAACCAAGTGCACCGGCCAACGCCATCATGTCTCCAAAAAAGGGAAGCATCGCCGCCACGGTGGCGGCGACCACCACCGACAGTGACCGGAAGACAAGCCGCGGAGCCATGTTGCGCATCGAGAATTCGGACTTGTTAGGGTCGGCAAACTTTCGGTCTATGACGACGTTGGTTGGTTGCAAGTACACCTACATTGAAGGAATAAATATAAGAAATTTGTCGAATAGATTAAACGTAAAGATCCTCATTTTTTCCCAATAAAACCGGCTTGTAAGGAGATGTGACCTTCACCATTATATGGTAGTTTACTCTCAAGTCCACGTCCGATGTGAATATTCAATACACCCCCTCACGCACATGGCACGGGGGTCTCATCGGGATAAATCATGTTCACAATCTTATATATACGAGACTTACTAGAGTCGTGGCGGAGAGTTGGACTAGAGTGGAGATGTAGATGATGAGAAGAAAGGATTTGGGAAGCAAAGGGACTCCATTGACTATGAAATTGGTGAGAAGATATGGTTGAGCTTGATTTCCAAATGCCCAATACCCAGAAATTGCAACACCAAAGAAAGTGGAGATCACCACAGAGTAACACACCAATAAGCCTTTGAACATTTTTCCGGTCACCGGTGCTGCAATAGTGGCCTGCACCCAAATGTTCCGTTTAATAAACGAGATTCTCTATTTCACATCGTGACATTCATATGTGTTTACACGATAATATCTATCGTATAACAAATATACATAAATTACCTGTATTTCCGGAATGATTCCATTTCCATAAGCAGTGGAGATGATTGAGATAGCATTGAAGATGCCAAAAATGCGATTCAGGCCTTCCCCAGTGACAACGTAATCCTTTTTAGGTGCTTTATTAGAATGCCCTGCGCCCGAAATATGAATTATTAATTCATGAAGTAAAAGATTATAAATTAAGATCTTTCGAATTCGGTTCATTAATTGAATATTCATCTATTGACTCTAGAATCGATAATTAAACTGTTTTTTAAATTGTTACACTAAATAAAATAAATGTGCATACCAATATATATGGCGCCAGCTGTTGTACAAGCAGAATAAATAAGGCACAAAACGAGGGATAAAAGGTTGATGTGGCGTAGAGAGTGAAACGAAGGCATTTGAGCCATAATTAGGGTCAGCCCTCCAAACATGGCTATGAATTCATAGAGTTGCATGCTTCCATTTGGCCTAGACAACAAATAAATGTACTGCCAAAAAAAAAAGAGGAAATATCTTAGTTAAACTTATATTCTAAATTACTAATATTATCATAAATGTTCAAATATCAATGTATATGTTAATGTGTCAACGAATTAATTTAATATTAATAAAGGAGTCGATTCAAATTATTTTCAACACCTCTAATTTACTATTGCATCAACAGACATATTAACACATGTTCACATCTTTCTATGAAAAAGAGAGATTGAAATTGGTATGTTTAGATCAATCAAGAAGCAAGATATAAATAGCATTTGAAATAATCTTTTTGGAATTTAAAATATAAAATTTTATATTAATAATTGAACATTTTTATGCATACATCTATTATATATTATATTTCTACACTTATTATGTGATATACATTAACTTCCTACATTTATAAATAGTACTTATTTGATCTATTTATATATAAAAAATCGATATACTCATATATAATTTTTATAATACTCTATAATAATCTCGTGCAATGCACGAGTGAAGTACTAATCTATATATATATAAAAGCACAACCCCTAACTAAAATTTTTTTCCCCAAAACCGCATACCAAATATAGTCATATAATATACAAGGTAATTACTAAAAAAATATGGTAAGTATGTTACAATTTAAAATAATTGTTAGTAATTAGGCCTATAATTAGGAAAAAATGAGGAAACATATTAGATGTAAATGCTAATTTATTAGCCCTATAAATTAGGGGGAAAACTCAACCCATTTTTACAAAAATTATACGAAAATTGTGGAACTTATTGCAATTAATCCCTAATTATTGCATTATTCAAGAAGTAAGTTACAACAAACAATCAAAATGGTAAGAAATTGATTTGTGGAATGAATTTAATGTATTAAAATTATTTCATGGCAACAAATCAGAGACAATAATACCATAAAAAAAAATTAATAGTTGTTCCATATAAATAGCCCATGAATTGACATTGAGATTCACGGTGCTCTCATGTTTATTTTTTATTCCTTTTTGTTTTTTAATCTTTTCTTATGTAAATGTAGATGTAGATGAAGCAACTTTCAATTGTTTCCTTGATTCTGTTTGTATTATTAATATTATAATTTTGTCAAAGTTCATTTGGAAATATTTTAGGCTCTATGAAAAGTTCCCACAGGCTCTATGAAAAGCTCCCACAATGATGGTCTACCAGCAACCTTATTCGGGAGATTTTATTGCAGTTGCCGGTGAGAGAACTTCTATTTCAATTGAAGTGTGTTTGTAAGTACCGGTGCTCTCTCATTGAGAATCGTACAATTGTATCTCTTATGAGGCTGTCGAAGAATGACATGTTATGTGTGTTTAACATCACAAGTACTGAGAGTATCTCTTTGTTGGACACGAGCAATTTTAACATCACAAGTATTAGAGTTTGTCTTTGTATATTTTATTGTTAATTTATTGGATTTTTTTTGGGTTTGTTTTGACTTCTAATTTTCTTTATCTACTTCACAAAATAATTTTCACAGAGATTAATATTATATTTTGAAATGAGTCATTTGAAATGAAGATATGGACAACACAGTATGCAATGAACATAGTAAATCATTTTGTAAAATTGCAAATCATTTGATTATGTACATGAACGACAAATCAAGCACCACATGTAAAATCCTAATTTACTTTTATATAATTTTGCAAACAAGTACTAACGGAATAATAATCTATATAAATATAAAAGCAGAACCCCTAACTAATATTTTGTTCCTGCTCAGTATTACTTTCCTGAAATAATTATTAAATATTTCAGGAAAATATCACCTAAATATTATAAGTTGGTCTCTTGAAAGACTGTCTCACTATTTTTTAATTGTGAGACGAACTTTAATACTCCCTCCGTCCCATTAGAGTAGTCTCATTTTTTTTCGGCACGGAGATTAAGGGTTGTGAGTGTAGTGGAATTAATATTTTATTGGTGAATGTGAAAAACTTTGTCATTTTAGGAAAATGGGACTAATTTATGGGACATACAAAAATGGGAAATGGGACTACATCAATGGGACAGAGGGAGTATATCATTTCATTAAGTTAAATACATCATTTTATTTTTAAAAATTACATTATTTGCAACAAATAAATACATCATTTGCTATAGAGAAACACATCATTTCATTAAATTCATCTCACTATAAAAATGGTAAGACATTATTTGCAATAAAGAGACACATCATTTTATTAAATTCGTTTTACGATAAAAATGATGAGACCGTCATTATATGTGCAATAATGTCTGGAGTAATGGTATTAAACTATTAATTTCAATAAATTGGGAGCAAAACACGTTTTTCCATAACAAGAATGACGGACATAATTTTTCTACTTAAAACCATATTATATACAATAAATACTAGATAAGAGGAAATAAAATCATCCGTTTAATTAGGAAGTATTTATTATAATTATGGCCAAATCAACTTTAATCCAAATGATTTCACACTATAAATATTAGCCATATTTTATCAGAAATTTCATATGTGGTATTGGGCAATCTCAAAAGGATAATTTCGCTAATAGCTTTATGTCGTTGGATTCTCATGGTTTGGAGTTGGGCAATTGCTCCGATGAAGTGAAAAAAAAAAAATTTGGCTTCATCTTTTGGTTTTGGAACTGTGGCAGATGTGTTTATACTTGCACTCTTAGAATTGAAAATTTGTTTAAGGTTAATGGATTATTATTATATTTTATTTTCACTTTATTCGTAGATAATTTATAAAATATATTTCCTTTCAATTTAACGCTTTTTTTATATTTATATTTATAATTTTGAGACCAGCTTTTGAAATTTCATCTTGCTCAGTCCTCCCAAATTTATCGGATGATCTTGCCCATAAATATTAGAAATGGAGTAGAGTAATAATGACAAGGAGTGTGATTTAGTAGTGTGTTTATCAAATGTAATATATATATCCGATTGTAATATTAATTTTTCGTATATATTACATAATACATAAACATATATATTATATATTATATAAAAGCAATATACAGATATGTATACATAAAAATTATTATATATTTAAGCATTCGCTCATATTTCATTAAATATACATTATCAATAATTATATCATTATTTAATTAGATGGTAATGTTTCAGGTTAGATACACCTAAAGAGTTTAGGCGAGTTTTATTCATTAATCCAAGCCAAACACATTTAATATACCCTAATTGGGAATTAATCAACCATATTTGGGATGGGTGAACCCATTTGAATATGGATAAAAAATTAGGTAATGGATTTTATATAAGTATATTAGGTAATGGATTTTATATAAGGCAAATGCATACATAAATATATTACATATATTAGGTAATTGGGCATGATAATAGCAAGAGCAAAATTATGATTAAAATTATAAAATAGTAGTATAAAATCAACTCAATTTATTAAAAAGTAAATCAAATATAATTCTCTTATTTTAAACAATTTGACAGCATATTAAATATATAAATTAATGAATCAAGGGAATAAAGCAAAAACAATTAATATTTATAAAAATGGTTTGCAATTTTATGGATTTTTTTTGGCGATGAAATTTATAAAAAGTAAAACAAAGTTATTTATGTAATTTTAACTACCTGTTAAATACTATATGATCTTAAATATTATATATGGATTTTAGAAATATAATTATGATAAAAAAATAATATGAAAAAATTAATTGGTTCAATTGGCCAACCCATCAAGTTTCGGGCTCAGCCTTAACGGGCCTTGAGCTATTCAGTATTGGACTATTCGGGCTATTTATTCAATATTTCGATTCTAACACAATTTTTGGCTCGGTTTAATAATCAACTTGTGGGCTAAATTAATGCCCCTGGTATAATTCAAATTTCAAGTAATAATTTTAGAATTTAATGGGCTTAATAAATTCTATTTTAAGTTGAGGGGTCTAATTAACTAAAGTAGGTAATAAATCAAAATGATCATTATCTCAACATAAAATTATAAACAACTAAGCATATAAGAGTAGTTTCGATCTCAAAAAATATTTAGAGTTGGAGCTCAAATTGATTGAGTCTTAAGTTAAAATTATCCATAATTGATTTAAAATTTAAGTTGAAACTTAGGGTTACTTTTCATATTTATAAGAATTTCATCATATATATTTTATATAAATATGCTTGGAGAAGACAACACATCACTTGCTATGAAAGTAATTATAATAATAATGCATTTTGGAACGACGATGAAATAGATTACAAATAAAGTATAAAGTGAATAAAAAATATAGAAATTTAAACAAACATTAAATTTTATATAAGATAGAAAGAAAAGGGAAGATAATGTTCAAATGAGCATGTAGTGAATGAGAGACATTATAAATAACGATAAATTGCATTGTGTCTGTAAACAAAGGGTGGAGATGAGAGGAGAGGAGAGGAGAGGAGAGGAAAAACAACATATATGAATGTAAATAAATGAAGAATAACTAAAAAGTTTAAAGTTAAAGTTCAAATTTATTGAAGATTTTAAACCTTAAAGTTCAGTTATGTCATGTTACTTTAAAAAAAAAATTCAGCGTACACTATTTACATGGGAAGAGACTGTTGCGACTCAAAATCTTGATAAATTGATTGTAGACAAAATAATTAAATAGCGCTATGAGATATATTGAGTTTTAATTATTCAATATGGAACTCAAAAATAAAATGTATTGCATGCATATGCACTGTAATATTTATCTCTAACATATTTTATTTTAAAATCTAGAATAATATTTATGAGAGTCAATAAAAAAAAGTGTACCTAAAATAAAACATCTAAATTTGTACAAATGAAAGAGATTGAGTGGTGGATGAATTACAGAGACTATAAGTAGTAGTAGAGTATAAAAAGATATAAAATGAGACAAATTTGTAATTTGAATCATAATATTGAATTTACTAATAAATTAAAATTTTTAGCTAAATTAAATTGAATTAAATATTTTACTATTCACATAATAAATAGAATTAGTATACTTTAATAATAAATTTTAAAAAAATACACATACACATACACTGCGCATCACGCACGTAGCACTCTAGTTATTATAGATATGCATAAGTGATATGAGAATAAATAAAATGAAACAAAACAGGCTGAAGCAATTTTATTTTATAATGGGCTAGAGTTAAAGTGAGCAAACCTTGAGGCTCTGCCCACCAAGAAGAGAGCAGGCAATAACTGCAAAATAGCAAATGCCCAATTGAAGTGGGCCCACCATGTAACGGCCCCACCCCGGCCCTATTACGACAACAAATTAATCAGAAAAGTCAAATAATAATTAAATATTATTATTATTATTCCATCCATTCCGATTATATGGTCCGGTTTGAACTGATACATTTGTCAAAAATAATTTGATATTTAAACAAACTTCCAACATTATCCTTATTTAAAGTATTAATTAACCTCTTATTTTCATAATATCACATAATTTACATTTAACGTTCTCATTTTTCAAAGTTATTCAAGGGTGTACTAGTAATTGTAAATTATCACAAAAAAAATATTAAATATAAAAATTAAACACTATAAAATAGTAATTAGAACCAAATAATGGGAAGGAAATGAGTATTGTTACATACCTAAAATATCTTGAGCCATGTCTCGAAATCGAAGGTGACGCCTTCCGAGTTGTGCGAAGTGCTCCAACACAAGGGAGAGGAGGTTGTAGGAGTAGAAAGTGACTAAACCCGCCGCCGTGAGGCAAAGAACGCCGCCGCTCCACCCCAGCAAGGTGAAGGCGAACGGCAAGCTCAGGAGCACCGGCGAGACTATAGCCATCGTTAGATGGTACCCGCAATGCAACCACGAACCTGCAAATTAGCAAATAATTAAACAACTACATCGAGATTAGAGATTATATAAAAGCATGATTAATTAATTTGAAGGGGGTGACCCACCTCGGGATTTAAGAACAAAGATGGCGCCGGCGTCAAGATCTTTGAAGCCACCGTCGACTCCATTTTCACCACCGGAATCCGCAGCAACGCCTCCCATTCTCTCTCTCTCTTCACAGTCAATGGATGAATGCATCAAGCATTTCCACACATATACCACATATACATAGTAGGACTAGGACTGATAGACTGAGACAACGACTGTATATATATTTATATATATATTGATCAAGTTTTTTTCTTTGACAACTGTTTTGGAAGTATATATACCTGTACGTGAAATGGATTTTTATATATTTATAGTAATTCAAACAATATATAACTATTTTGTTTTAATTTACATTTACCAAACTAATTTTATTAGTAGTTGTTTTTAAAGGCAAAATGTTTATATATATTAACGACATTGCTTGATTGTATTCATGTCATTGCTTGATTACATTGTTGATTGATTGTGCTTTAGTTATTGCTTGATTGCGTTTTAATTGTTGTTTGATTAAATACCAACCATTGATTTTTTTAAAATTTGATGGACATGATTCATTCTTTTTTCTTACAAGGGAATTTCTTTTACATGATCCCTCCTCTATCCCTAAATATACAAGTTTTATTAAATTTATCTCAAATTATTTAAATATTTTAATAAATACCCAAACTATTCAAATATATTCCAAATTAGGGTGATTCTAAATGCAGCATCATTTTTGCTAATTGTAGCCCCTTCAAAAAATAAAAATTTAGGATGTATTATGTTATTACAATTTTAACCCTGCAACCCCTATTTTAAAATCTAATTAACATATTAAAAAAAAATGTAGCCCCCATCATTATTTGAACCATAACTCCAAAATGAGTCATTAAACTTTCGAAAAAACAAGAAAATGGTGGAACCTGCTTCTCATCCAATTCCAAAGGTTTTTTATTTTTATTTTGTCAGATATCGGTCTTTTTTCTCTCAACAGCCATGGAGGTACAAGCTCCTCCGCCTGCGCCGACGTGTTAGAGCAATATCCTCAAGCAGCAACCCCCACAACAACCAAAACAAGAGCAAACTGAACCTTTTCTTCCCGCTGCCCAAAAACTGGTGGAGAGCTGCTCATCAACCTAGGGAATCACCGTTGCGGTTGTTGACGCTAACGCCATAATCCAGGGCAGAGAGAAGCTCTTTCACTCTGCTGATCGATTCGTCTCCGTCGTCGAGGTCATCAGCAAAATTCGCGATCCCGCCTCCCGCCATGCGAAGAAAAGAATGCTTGAAAATAAAAAATAAAATACCTTTGGAATTGGATGAGAAGCAGATTCCTCCATTTTCTTGTTTTCTCGAGAGGTTAATGATTCATTTTGTGGTCATGGTTCAAATAGTGATGGAGGCTACATTTTTATTTTAGTATGTTAATTAAATTTTAAATTAAGAGTTGCAGGGTTAAAATTGTAATAACATATTATATCTTAATTTTTTTTTTCCTGAAGGGGCTAAATTTAGCAAAAATGAGGCTGCATTTAGAATCGCCCTCCAAATTATTTTTTCAATCAATGAGATGCTGATAGTATTATCGAAAATCTAAGTCAGACATATTGAGCTATTATACTAAATATTTCATTCAAAATTTTAATTTACTGACTTAGATTTCCGATAATACAATCATCATTTCTTTGATCGAAAAAAATAGTTTGAATATATTTATATAATTTTTAATAATTTGGGTATTTATTGGTATATTTGAATAATTTAAGATAAATTTGAGAAAATTAGGATAGTTCAGAATATATTTGATTTTCTCTTTTAAAACTTTTTTTTTAAAAAAAACATTAATAAGCTCAAAGTAAATGAAATTAGTTATACTCAAAGAAGCTACTCAATAATATTTCAACTCTCTCTACCTACAGGCATTATAATATTTGATATTTGCTTGACTTCAATAATAGAAACCAAGATTAATTAATGCTTCAATTCTACCGTTGAAATCTTACAAATTTTATGAATATATAATATCCTCGGGGAAAAACGTAACGTGATAACCAAAGCAACGTTGGGGCAATATATTGTAATATTTTTTTTCTCATTTATCATAAACTTTATTGTTAGAATCAAATTTCATCTATATATGTAAAGGGATAAAAATATGTTTTGTTGGGGTTAGGGGTGGCAATTCGTGTAGATCGGATTCTTATTGTGTCAATACGTTATCGATTCGATCCGTTAAGGTCAAATCCGTATCCAATCCGTTACGAAAAATCAAAATCCGTATCCGTATCCGATCCATTAAGTTCAAATCCGTATCCGCACGAATCCGATCCATATCCATTAAGGATCCATTAAGTATCCAATCCGAATGATCCATTATGTATCCGATCCGATAAAGATCCGATAAGAATCCAAATCAGATTAATTCAATAAGAATCCGTTTCAATAAACACAATTATAATCCAATAAAAATTTGATAAGATAACACAAAATATTCATATTTGATTGTTCAAATAATGTATTTGATAAATAAATAAAACTGCAACTTCATTTGAAACTAAAATCCTCAACCAAATATCCGAAGATACTTAGATAAATCTTAAATTACAATTCTAGTGGTCAAACATGCTCATTTCTGAATACTGATCAATCTTTCACCTTAGTCGTCAATACTCAACTTACAATTTTGAGGGAGAAAAGTATTAATTAAAACTTTAAGATTTATAACAAATAAAATAAATTATAATAAATACTTTAATCTATCATGGTGAAATTAAAAGAGTTGAGACAATAAATGAGAATCTACAATACTTTCATCAACATTAAAATTTAAGATCTCACATTTTAGTTAATTCGTTGATACAACTTAATTGTAAACTTGAAGTTGAGAAAAAAAGAAAGTTATTAAATTTTGATAGTAGAAGAAAATAAATATTAAAAAAATATAATTAATAGATGAATAAATACATTTTTTGGTGATGAATTAATAAAATGGGACACAAACAATGAAAAATCAAGAGATTTGAGTTTTTGAAATAGCTTTAAATCTATATTAATATATCAAAATCAATCAATTAATTATTATATTTAAAAAATAAATAATTTTTATTAATTTATTAACGGATATCCGAATCCGATCGAATCCAATCCGTTTAATGAATTATCCAATCCGATCCGTATCCAATCCGAATCCGATCCGAAATTTTTGTGTCTTTATCGTGTCGATCCGATAAGGATCCATATTCGATAAGCCTAAATCCGTATCCGTTATTATCGTACAGATTCGTGTCGGATTATCGGATCGGATCAAAAATTGCCACCCCTAGTTGGGGGTCATCATGGATAGTCAATCAAACTAAAGAAACAAAATGTTCTGATCAACAAATTTATTATTGGAAAAAAATAATCATCCCCAATATTAATAATTTATAAAGAGTTAAAACTTTATTGTAACGCCCCCAACTGACCTTCCCAATTTGGGGCCACGTTACATTGATGTTTCAGGTTTTGTCTAAAACATTTATCAAATTATAAAGCGGAAGACTTAAATTTAAATGAAAAGATAAGTAAACTGTAAGAAATTGTACTTCGAGTCAATTTAATAACATAGTTCAAAGGTTAAAAATATTCAAAAGGGAAGGGAATTTCAGAGAGTGATGCAGCAGTTTGTGTAGCGTGATGGTGACATGTATATGGAGATACATGTCACAGGATATGTTATTCTTTCAAAAACCTCTTCACTTCACCAGCTTACACCCGCAACTCCCATCCATGCCGCTTAACCTGCACGTTTTAGAAATAACGTGAGGGACTAAGTACTTACGTACCCAATGAGAAATATGCCCGAAATCATACATTTATATAGGAAACATGCTATGCAACTCACACAGATAGACATGGGGTTTTGTTGAAAAGAACCATACTATCTAAAACATTTTATTTTGCACGTGCTATTTATATGATATTATATCTGTTTCAGTGTTGTAACTGGAAGTTGGCCGGCTTCCAAGTTACGATG